>JAOUZG010020204.1:69296-82030 GCA_026289955.1 Argiope argentata
TTTTTATGTGATCTTCTGAAGGTAATTTGAAAAAGCAGCTTTAATAGCAATTGGTAAAATAATTTAAACAAGGTAATTCTGATAAGGTAGAAAGCCTATACCATTTTTACTAGGGTTTTATGAGTCACTTGATAGTTCATTTGATTATTAAAATCACAGTATGTGGTCAAAGTTTTTAGTAGCATTTTTATGTGATCTTCTGAATATATTTTGGAAAAGCAGCTTTAATAGTAGTTGGTAAAATAATTTAAACAAGGTAATTTTGATAAGGTAGAAAGCCTATATGAATACCATTTTTACTGAACTTTTATGAATCCCTTGATAGTTAATTTGATTATTAAAATTGCAGTATGTGACCAAAGTTTTTAGAAGCATTTTACGTGATCTTCTGAAGGTAATTTGAAAAAGCAGCTTTAATAGTAGTTGGTAAATTAATTTAAATAAGGTAACTTTAATAAGATAGAGAGCTTACATGGCTTAATAAAGTAACCACAAAATGGGTACTCCACTTTGCTCGAAGGCATTCGGATAAATTGAATGATGAACATAAAGAGTATCTAGAGTTCAGTCCTAAGGGACATAACGGGCAACTTCACAATCCATCCCATAAGAGATAAAATGAGGAGGAAGGTAGTCGATTCCGCACCATTTTTACTTCCATCCGGGGGATGAGAACTAACTACTATACTGGAAGCTCCAAGCTCCTTGTATTTGAGATTTCACAATGGCTAATGACTTAAAGAGATAAATAGTTTACTTTGATATTTAAAAATAGTTAATAATTCAAACAAGGTAACTTTAATAAGGTAGAAAGCCTTCATGGCATAATAAGGTAATTACAAAATATCTACTCCATCCTGATGGAAGGTATTCAGATACATTGAATGACCAATATAAGGAGTATATAAGGTTCAGTCCTAAGAGTCATCACCGGTAACTGCACAACCCCTTCCGTAGGAGATAAGGAATGATAGCCGATTCCACACAATTTCTGCACTCATCTAGGCGACGAAAACCAACCATAATACTGAATTCTTCCGGCCCCTTGTATTTGAGATGCCCCTAGATATAATGACTTAAACAAGTGTTGTTGTTGCTGTTACTTATGGCACTTTTCAACCTCGCTGACAGGTTTGTTAGCTATTTAATCCAATTGAGCGTCTCTTGTTTTACAAGTAGCGCCATCTAGGGCCAAGAGTACGACTTAGCTACCTTAGCCTATTAAGAGGCGGTCTCCATTCATGCATTTCATTCATTCATTCGTCCAGAAATCGTAATTTAGACCGGGAATTGAGAACGATCACCTCTGACCCAGTACTCCTAGTGGTATTACTCTCGTCATGGAAGACTTTTTGACCACGACAGATTTAACGTGCACCAGCCATCACTCATGCTCATGAAGAGTCTTCGGCTGGTGGGTTCGAACTCGCAGCTCAAGAGATGCAAATCCAAAATTTTACCAACTAGATTATTCCGACCCACTTTGAAAGGTAAAATAGTTTACTGTGATATTTAAAAATAGTTGATAAATTTCGGTGTAAGTATACTTTCCAAAACCTTAAAATTTATTAAAAGCATTGATATTAGAAATTATGCGAAAAAAGATTAAAATGAAATCTGCTATGCATATGTCATTGTATCATGCCGGAACATCATTTCTTGAGCGGCCAAGCACCGCTTGCTCGTGCGAGTTAAATTATATTTTTATTCATTTTAATTGATTCATTGAATGAGTCACTTTAGTATTGCAAACGATCAAAAAAAAAACTTCGCCTCGCATTGATTGTTTTAAATAAATATCACATTTCCTATTTATTTCATTTCATGTAATCACATGCTCAAAATGACATTATGACAGCTAGGTTTTATTGTCTGTAGTCATTAACTTATTTTTTTAATCAGAGCTTTTGTAAATGCCATGACAACACGTTATTAAAAGCTGATTTTTTTTAGACGCTCGCGCAGATAATAAAATTTCAATTTTTCGCTAAAGAAATTTTGTTGACCCGGAAAACCTGATCCCCAAAACCACGTCATGTTCTAACATGATAAAAAGAATGAATTGCTCAAAATATACATAGTTCATTTGTTGTCATTTAGACGTTTGTTGTTAGATGTTATCAGTCCCATACCAAACTGCAGTATTTTATTTTAAGGCACTTTCGTATTATCGTCTTCATATGCACGTGTCTTAAACCCCATAGCAGATTTTATTTAAAATCTGATATGGTTCTAATATTTAAAAATTAAAATATTGCATGTCTTCGCATTCGTATAAAATTGTTATTCTTATTCGTCGTTATCTAGATATTAAAGTTTTGTCCTTTTTGTGTTCATTTGTCCTATAATAGACAGACTAAATTTTATTCAACATCTAAACTACTATTATAAATGTGAAAGTTTGGATGGAGGGATGTTGGGGTTCAATTACGCCAGAACGGCTGAAGGAAATTGGGTGAAATTTAGCACAGAGATAGATTATAGTCTAGAGAAGAACATAGGCTAACTTTTATTCCGGTTAATTGAGTGTTTAATTTTTTATTAATTAAAAACGAAATTTTCCACCCAAAATTAAAAAAAAATCTGAAATATCTGCCTGAGCTTTTTGAATCGTTTGTTTTTATTTTTATTTTTCCGGTATTCTTTTAATATTATTTTATTTAATGGAATTCTTTGTGATTTATTGTAGGATTTCCCGACAAAAAGCATTTTTCATCAGAACAAAAAAAAAAAATTTAAAAAAAATCTAATCGTTTGTTTTTATTTTTCTGTTTCTGTTTTTCATTTTAATATTAACTTGAAGGTTTATTAATTTTTTTTCTTGCGCTGTTCTTGTATTAATATAATTCGATATTTCCTCTTCATTTCTCTTGATTTCTTTTTTTTTTTTGCTGTAAATATTCATTTTGCCTATTTTCATCATTTTCAATTAAATTTTTAGAAATACGTTTATAGTTTCAAGTACATAGCTTTTACGCCGTTCTTGTGTTAATATAATTCGATATTTCCTGTTCATTTCTCTTGATTTTTTTTCTTGCTGTACATATTCCTTTTGGTTATTTTCATCATTTTCGATTAAATTATTAAAAGTACCTTTTTAGTTTCAAATACATAGCTTTTAAGTGGTTTTTTCCCACCACGCTAATGATGTTACAAGTAACATGTTTTCGACCGGTTATTTCAAACGACTCTGTTTATTTTCGTAGTGTATGATGAATTTAAAATTAAACATTGATAATTAATAGATCTTTTGATTCCTTCAGAAGTGCTTTTGAATAAAAAATAAAAAAAGATGAATGGAAATTAAAATTTTCTAATCTGTATAGCTTTACCCAAACTGGTGCTTAAAATTCACGTCTTTGCGTTGCTCCAATTGATGTTGAAAATTCATGCATGAATACGGTTCTGATAACATTTTACATTGTAATTATACTGTCAGTTCTCACATATACACATCAAAATTTCTATTCGTACGAAATCGCGGGTAAGAGCTAGTGATTTATAAATCTAAATATTTGGTGCGAAGACAACATACCAGATTTTTTCTATCTAGCTCAAAAAATATTTGTGTTATCTTGTTTACAAAGACAGACAGACAAAATTCCTAAAATTTGTTTATCGGATAAAGGGAGGTTTAAAACGTGGAGATTTCTTATAATTTCAAGGTCGAATATTTTGTCGATTATTATGCTTTTTTTATATACTTCATATATGAGAAAGAGAGGGGGGAAAGAGGGGAATAACTAAGGATCCTTTGATGGAAATAATCTCATTTCAAAGTTTATTTAAGAGAAAAGGGAAATAAAAAGATACAGATTTTTCATTCATTTCCCCAGAGAAAACAATTTAGTATTCATTGATTCATTTATAAATCATTTTGTTCAGTTATTCAGCATTTCAGGTCGAAAGTATCAATTAACCAGGAACTGAATATTATTTATTTATTTCGGCATGATTCATTAAAACGCGGAGATTCATTGCATTAATGAAAGCGAATTTTTTATTTGCACACTGTATTTTCTTCATACAAGTAACGGTGAAAATTAAAATTCATTTCTAATTGTTTTAAAACTTAAAAAAAGCACACTATAACTTATTTTGCTTCAACTGAGATAAGTGTTTATTATATTTCCCTTCAACTTTTAATCAATTACTTTTTGTTCGTCGTTTCAATGAAATGACGTCATCTTCCAATTTATTTCTGATTTCTTACTTTTAAATAATTAATCTCGCGCTAATGTTATGTCTGAAAATTATCGTTTGGTATTTTTTTTTAAATTCTTTTTCAGTTCTAACTATCACACTTTTTCAATACTTGAGAATATTTAGTATCATGCCAGAAGATGATGTTGTTTTGGGATGAGGTTTTTGGTGAAAAGAAAAATCCGTAGGCAAAAAATTGAATTTTTATTATCTGCACGAACATTTCAAAAAATCATCTTTTAATAACACGTTGCGATTGCACTTACAAAAGCACTGATTAAAAAAATAATTTAATGACTACAGCAAACAAAACCTAGAAAAATGACATTTTGAGCACGTGATTATATGAATGGAAATAAACAGGAAATGGGATTTTTTAAAACAATAAATGCGAGGCAGAGTTTTTTGGATCGTTTGCAATGCTAAAGTGACTCATTAAAATGAATAAAAATACAATTTACCTTGCACGAGCACGTGGTGCTTGGCCGTTCAAGAAATGATGTTCTGACATGATACACTGAAATATGCAGAGCAGATTTCATTTCAATATTTTTTCTTTAATGATTTTAATATACTTTATAAGCGCATTCTTACTAATTGTATTTCTCAAGATACTGTAAATATTAGACTAAATTTTAAAATCAATCAACATTGCGTTTTATCAAATATACAATAGTTTCCTGTAATAATGAGCTTTTCGTCGAAATTACTTCTTACTATTTACTTGTTACTTTCAACTATTTCAATAGTAAGCATTTTTATTATTTGCTAATTTTATTTTATCTCTTTCTATTAAATTGAATTCAAGGATTTTATAGCAACTCTTTTGTGAAATAAATCTGGCAAATGACAAAAGGGGAAAAATTCAATCTGCCATAAAAATTCATTTCAGTTTTTCCGGCAACTGTCGTAATTCTCTAAGATTATCGTTTTCAAGGAACTTGATTGAGAACTTGATCTTATCAATAGAGCGTATGTATTTACTCGTCTTCTATTTCTTGTTTGCCTATAAGTCAGAGATACTCGAAAATAAGCATGTGATCGTTTCTGTAGAGGAATAACAAAAGATTACAAATAAGTAAAAGAATTTATTTCTTTGAGTGTCGCCGCTTTCTCGACAAAAATAAACAAGACGATGTTTCTAGCTTTAAGAATTATATCACAGTTTCTGATGATTCATTCGATTGATTACCTTGAAGACACATTTTACGAGAAATAAATTTTATTTTTGACTGAATTATCTGAGTTCTTTTCATCAACAAAATGCGATTCTTTTTAATGAGAATATACTCGAAGAAAAAGTTGCTCCATTTTTATGTCACTGTTTTTAACATTCTGCAAGTCATCTGGAAGGGTTTAGTCATCAGTGAGGTAGTAGTAGTAAACATGCTACATTCCAAGAAGGGGGAGGGGCACACAATCTCATGATAAGAAAGGATTTCTAATGGCCCTCAAGGGCTAGATACTAACTTATTTTCTACTTAGTTCATTTTTTTAAAAAAATTTATACAACTGAAGTTGGTGTGACAGGAGAGAGCATCACCCCCTTTTCGCCAAGAGTATTTAGCGCCAAATATGGCAACCTGATGCTGTAATTGGAAGATATCTTCCTCCGGGAGATAAGACGCAAGAGTTGGCGATTTTGAAAAGTGCGCCAATGGGTGATGTTCTCTACGGAACAACCCAGAAGTTTTTTAGCAGTCGGTTTAAATATTTCCTGTTTAGCCTGTAACACATTGCCGGTGTTTGGCATAGGGGTAGCGCATCTTCCCCGAGAAACCCGGTTCGGACATGGATGTTCTCCATTGTTCTATCTATAAGATGTATGACTGTTCCCCTTTTGTATAAAGGGGTTGTGCAAGTGACTGTGATGAATGAATAGCAAAAGTCGTACTCTTGGCCCTGATTGGCACTACTTAAAAAATTAGAAACGCTCCTTTCAGCTTAAAACTCGCTGAAGCCTCGGTGAAGCTTGTAAGTGACAAGTTACACTAAAATAAAAAATAACAACAACATAAACCACTGCGGTAATATGATTATGGTAAGAGAATGCGGCAAAACTTAATAGTAAAATTCCGAACGGTCATCTTATATGGTCAGTTTTTCTGACCCTGGTTACGTTTCGATGATAACTGGTAATTTTCTAGGGCAATTCCTTCATACATTTAGGAATACCCATACAACAATTATAGGGAAAACTTTTGATTATTATACATTAAAAAGTATTAAAGGCAGAATTGAAAACGAGTTACCGTCACATTTTCAATAACATCAAATAGTTAAAGATTTTAGGCCAGGATAGCCTGATTAGTAGGGCATTGGATTCGCATTCCTTTTGCAGTGAGTTCGAACCATCCAACCGAAGACTCCGAGTGTTTGTGTGTGGTGAATGGCGCATGTTAAATCGGTCGTGGTCACAAATTCCTCCATTTCGAGAGTAATACCCCTGAGGGTACTGGGTCAGAGGTGATCGTTCTCTGTTCCAGATCTAAATTACGATCTGTGGATGAATGAATGAAATGCACGGATGAAGTCCGCTCCGTAGAAAGGGTTTGCTACGTATGTAAGCTAGAAGTCAGACTTCTGCCTCGGGTGCTCAGGAGTCCATGCCCTCAGAAGCTACTGCACCCCTCCTTCCGTTGTAAAGCGGAACAACAGTTAAACTGTTATGAAGCTAAGCACTCCAGGTAATGCAACAGCATATGTTCTATCCTATGAAAATCACCCAGTATGAGAATATTTTTAAATAAATAATTTTTTCACAAAACATACTTTCAAAAAATAGTTAATGATATTTTAGTATCCTCAAAAATCTTTCACAGTGGTCTCTATGGAATAGTCATTCCTAGCGTCTATATATAACAGGATTGTTTTTTATAACTACTTATCACAAGTAGTTTAGAGGTGTAAATGGCAATGGTATAAAAGTTTTAATTCTTCGCTTTTTTATTACCATTGGTTTTAAAAACAGCGATGGTCTCCCCAAAACTTTCTCGCATATTATCTAGCAAATGAGAACGTCGTGAAGGGCATTGGAGCATAATAGCTTCACTATTTTAACTTTTTGTCTGAATATAACGTTTTTATTGAATCTTTAGAGTAATACTTGGCTAATTATTTGGCGATTAATTACTGGCATAATAATACACGAAAATCTAATTCATATTTTAGATGCGTTTTTCTTAAACGATTTTAACAAAAAAAATTGATACAAAATTTCAATTTTACAAAATAGCACATTACAATTAATATCTAATTTGGAATTTGGAAAATGAAATAAAGGCTTATTCGAGCTTTAATCCGACCTTGGATCAAGGACGTCCTTTATCGAAGTTTCTATAACAGAATTAATATTTCAGGTTTAATAAGTTCATATTTCAGATAATAGTTTTCGAACCATCGATGTATTGCTAATAAAAGTGTTTTTCATCTGAAAACTCTTACATTCACATTTAATTCATCACGCTTTGCCATTCATTGTGAGAAATTCTACTTAGACATATCAGTCGGAATCGCTAGATTAATAAAAGCTTAACTATTGCAACTTTTGAAGAAAATTGCTTGTTTCCATCTTAGAAGTACTTTTCAAGGCTAATGAAATGAAATAGAAGAAAGTGAAGGACATTTAATTGTAATTTGATCTATTTCTGGAACTCAATGTAATCACAAATGTGATTTCCTATTGTTAATGGTTCTTGGGCTCTAAAAGTGAAGGAGAATAAAACAAAATAAAACAAAAATACTGACCTCCCCATCCCCACCCTCATCCCACCCCGACCTACTATCAGCTTAACTGTAAACTTACACTCTATGCCGAATTTCTCGTTTGGCTTTGTTATCAGTTGAAAAGAATCTGGCAGAGCTGGCTCTGACAAGTTGACGAGTGTGACGTAAGCGTGACGTAATGTCAGAAGAGTCTACTTTGATAAATTAGAGGAGAAAAGTGAGCCAAAGTTGCGCTCGTATACTATACTAGCCACTTTTGACGAACCAGCTGATTCATCGGGATTAATGGTCAACAATATTTCAATTAAATATTTTATTTTATATTTTATTTTTTTATTCTAATTTAAAATATGTATTTTTTTATTCAGTTAAAAACTTGGATTTTAATGGCTTCTTCAGTAAAATATATTTAAGATTCAAATTTCGATGAATATATAATTCATATTTCTTAGAAACCTCTTGCTGTCCTATTCATTTTGCAATACATTTCTCTTATTTTTTGTCAACATTCCTGAAATTTTAATTGGAAATGCAAATGATTAAACTTGAACTAATATAAAAACATTTTTACTAAAATCAGATTTCTTAAAAATATATATATAAATACAAACAAGTAATATAAAAAAAATCAAGTCAATTCCTACTAAGGACCACAAAGATTTTTTTTAGTTAATTTTTAATAAATTATTAAAATTAACATAAATAGTTGATCAAAAAATTATACCTGGCCAAACCAAAACTATATTCGTATCTGTTGAAAATAAATGAAAACAGACTCAGAAGACACTCGATTGGTGTTGAATTTTTAACGCCAGTTGAGGCAACGCAAATGCGTGAATTTTCTACACCAGTTGGGGTGAAACAATACAGATTAGAAATTCTCAATCTTTTTTATTCTGTATTATTTTAATTCGAAAATACTTCAAAATGATTCCGAAAAATATATAAATTAACAATGTTTAATTTTAAATGCATCAAGCATTAAGAAAATAAACAGTATCGTTTGAAATAATCGGCATAAAACAAGTTAACCTAGCCTCATTAGCATAGGGGGGGAAAAAGAAAAAAGCTAAATTCGTTTTTTATTTGGCATTGGGGAAATAAAGATTTTTGGTGAGAAAGTTAGTATTTAATTAATTAATAAAAATTAATGAATGTATATTTGAAAAACTGTATTAACATCAAATATCATCAATTACAAGTTTTAAAAAATTTATTTAAACTTGAGTGGATGAATAGAAAGTATTTTATTAAAGATTGAAAATTTGAACAAGATGTATAATATAGGGAGAGTGTGAGCTAATCTTAGGAATTGAAAAATATAAGCTTTGAAAATATAGATTTGAAGTCTTTTGTATACTACATTTTTTTTAATGTATACAATATCTCGTTGGTATTTCAATGAATAAAAAGTTTCTCTGATTCATCACAAAATTCAATTTTTAGTTTTATTTTCAGAAGGATTTAAATAACGTAACAATGGTATTTTTTTTACAATGTAACCTAATTTATAGCTTAAAAAATGAAAAAGATGACTTCATAGTAACAGTATTTCAAATAACTATAAATCTTTTTACTTATTCTTCCGTGAAATAAGCAAATATAACGTTTGCTTTTCTGATATCTATTTTACAAGTAATGATTTCTCTAAGGAACAGAAGTTTAATTTCACTATTTTACACGTTTTATTATCGATAGTTATTCGGATTGAAAAACAGAAAGAAAAACAATCTGCATCTTTAATATTTTCTATGATTAATTGGTTTGAAACTTCGATAGAATTCTAGTTTTCTATTATCGATCGTGATACATTTAATACTAAAAGAATTGATTCATTATTGTTTGTTATTCGTTAAGAATTCGAATGTACTTTTATTTTCTAGTTGGAAAATGTATTTAAAATATTTTTTTAAAAAAATGTATTAAAAATAAAAAATACCAATAATTGAAAATAAATTTTTCAAATTTTAAAATGGTGTAAAAATTATTTTTTTATTGCAAAATCTTCGGAATTCATCCAAAATTAATAATCGGAAATTTAATTTTGGAATTTATTGAAATTCGGAATTAATGCCAAAATTTTGTTCCATTTAAAATTCTAATTAACATTTTATTTTTAAAAAAATCGCCACGATTTGCACAATACCATTCTTCAAAATATAAATGTGCCAAGTTTGGAAGCTTTAAGCTAATAAGTCTACTTTGTGGAGCGCCAACACACTTTCATCTTGATTCTAAGTAAAGAATAAATTCGCCAACAAAACTCAGCGTAAAAAAAATAGGTTGAAAAGTATAGATAATATTTTTAATGCTGAAGAACAATGCAATATTTATTGAAAAATAAATAATATCAAAGTACAAATATAAAAATAATATACAAATCCAGGTTAGTTACAATATTTATTTTAATAAAAAACTTTGAAGTTTTAACAAGTGCCAAAGTTAGTTATTAGATGATATCTGAATTTTAAACATATTTGGAAAAAAATTATCATTTCAAAATAGTATTCTTTTGATTAAATATTAAAAATAACTTTTAGGATAGAAATAGGAATTTATCTTTTGATTTTTCATTGACATTCCAGGGAAAAAATCGTCAGCTGCTTTTGGAAATATGATTTTCCATGCATTTAAATATTTCAATTACAACTGTTAATTGGAGGAAAAGTGTATTTAACAATTGTTTTTAAGTGTCTTCTGCAGTTGTGTATTAACTGTATGCTGTAGTAAAATTTTAGGCTTAATGGCCTTATCACTGAGAAATATAATTAATTAATCAACGTATTAACTTTGATGACCTTTTATGGTGATTAATCACTATTACGCAGTTAATAAAAGCATCCATGCTTGAGTTAAGGCTATAATAGTTGTCTTTTATTATTACAATATTTTTAATAAGATTAAAATGAAATCTGCTATGCCTATTTCAATGTATGATGTCAAAACATCATTTATTGAACGGCCAAACACCCCGAGCTCGTGCAAATTAAATTAAATCTTTATTCATTTTAATTGTTTCATTGAATGAGTCATTTTGGTATTGCAAGCGATCCAAAAAACTTTGTCTCGCCTTTAATTGTTTAAAAAAATATCACGTTTCCTATTTACTTCATTTTATGTAGTCACGTGCTCAAAATAACATTTTTCTGGGTTTTATTTGCTGTAGTCATTAACTTATTTTTTTTATCAGAGCTTTTGTAAATGAGATGGCATCACGATATTAAAAGCAGATTTTTTGAAGGGCTCGTGCAGATAATAAAATTTTTATTTTTCACCTACGGATTTTTGTTGACACCAGAAAACCTCATTCCCAAAACAAAATCATGTTCTGACATGATAATAAAGTATATTCGTAATAATGCTTTAGAAATGAAATCAAAGAGGTATCAAAATAACTAAAGTTTTGAAATAAAAAAGTCATTAAAAATATATGAAACTAGAAAACACGCTGGCAATAGAAATTTTTAAGTTGGCCATTTTTACAAAATGTTGCCATAAAATCTTTCTCATCCTTTATTTTTAGCTTTATTCAATTTTTTTACACCACGTGTATTTAATTTTGTCGGGTTAAACAGACGCAAGATCACGAATATCACAAAATTAAAACAATAGAAAAATATAGAAAGGTTTTTTTTGTTTGTTTGAATTGGCTGGATAAATTGTCAATGTTAAAGGCAGTAAAAATTAAGGTTTAAAAATCCGTTCTTAGCCATTAGAATTGCTTTAGCTTATCTTCTAAGCAATTTCATCTACCTAAAAATTCTAATAAGAAATGTTGTTCATCTTAATAAGGGGTAAATGTGGCTAATTAATTTTTCCCTCGTCAATATTAAGGAAGATGTGACAAAATTAAAATTTCATTCCTACTATTACATATATAAAGATAAATTTATGAACAAAAAGGGGGTTTGTGTTTTAGGGACCATGATTAATAAGAGCTGTAGAAATTTATCTGCAATCTTATCATGAGAACCATTGCAATAGTTAATCTACCTATAGAATTCTACTTAGAAATGTTAGCAGTTATTTTTTCTGCATTAAAAAAAAATCTTTTTTCTTTTTTTTTTCAAAAAAAGGAAAAATAAACAAAAATTGTCTTACAAAAACATTAATTCAAAAAAAAAATCAAAAAACATTTCAAAACCTTTCAACTGCAAAATTGTAATTTTTCAACTATCCCTTATGGGGTCACAACTATTACCCCTCATCCTTAAAAAAGGGACTTTTTTTTTCTTATACGTGATAAATCACTAGTAACATTTTTTTCAAAGTCACTTCTTTAGATACACACAGCTCAAAAGAAGAAGGGAAAAAGAGAGAAAAAAAGAAGTAAAACTACTATCTAATTCCACAACAGAAGCCAACATTTCTTTGTCGCTCTAAAGATCACCAGTTCTTCATGCAGTGAACCGTTACTTTTCAGAAACAAACAAAACGAAGTCGGCCATGTTTCAGAATATTTAACAATGGGTGATTCCAAAGATTTTTATTTTTATTTATTATCTTTCTTTCTAAAAAAATGTGGTCTTCTAGAAAAGATCTACGAGAGAAAAATAAATGTTCTCGAAGCAGAAACTCTATAAAGAATGATTAAGTTTCAATTAAAAGAAGGGAAGAATCGTAAATGATTCGCTGCACCTGGCAAAGCGAAATTTCGACTGTTGAATCAGTTCGCAAACGACTTCTACGCAGTTGGCAGACGATTTTGTTTATATCGCTTTTTAAAGAGGTTCTGGATGCTCGTTGGAAGAGAAGGAAAAAAAAAAATTAAAAAATGGTGTCTAAGAATGGTTTCTTAGTGGGAA
>JAOUZG010020204.1:86024-98460 GCA_026289955.1 Argiope argentata
ATCAGATCGATAATTTGATACTCAGCATGCCTAGGAGTTGTTCGAACTGCATTGCATCGCCTGTAAAGCATAATATGTATTAACTATCATACCAACCATGTAATAATGGCTTTTGTAAATGGGATTTTTTTTTGTATTTTGCACTAGAGAGCAAAAAAAATCACAATTTTTATTAATGATATCAAACACATAACATCTTTTTTGTTCTTTACTTTTTGTTTAATAAATAGGCTTTACAAATAAATCACATTTCTTTTGTTTCTGACTCTTTCTTTTCCTGAACTTGTATTATCGTTAACTGATGGCTTGAATATAGATACATAATTCTAATCATATTTCATGAATCCAACCTGCTGAGTTTTTCAGCTGCTGCTTTCGCCACTACACTGATGATCTAATAGAAAACCTTTCTACCAGTGGATTTACTTCTAATTTGAATTAAATTTGCAATTTTGGTATTCTACTGGCATATTTAATTTCATCTATTTAATTGGTTAAGTTTCAGATTTCCAGAGTTCGCGTATAGACGACAAAAAGAAATAATGGCAAGTGGTATTTTTTCTCCAAGGTTGTTGTTCTAAAACTTTGGAGATTCATTTTAAAATAGAGATTAATTTTGCTGTATAAATGAAATAATTTTTCTAATATAATAGCTGCGTGCCGCTCACATAATCTTTCCCCAAACGAAAACTGCTCACGAAAAAGCAAATACGAATACGATTTCATTCAAAAAGCTAATAATTTAGGCATAACAATAATTCGATTGTGATTTCGAATGATTGTTATGCCTAATTTTGTAAATAAAAATGTTCTTTTTTTATATTACAAAACCCTCAGATATAACAGATGTACTTTTTTCGTTAGTATGAATTCTGTAAAAGTTCTAGAAACACATAGAAAAAGAACGCACTTGAATTTTTCACGCTTGTTCAAATGCAACCAAAGAAAAAATCATTCTAATTTTCCGGTTTGTTTTCAATCTATATTTACATTCCACGTGACATTCAACGTGAAAAAATATTTTTTTTACAGTCAAAGCACATGTTTTGCCACTTGCCTTTCTGGTATTTATAATTTTCAGTGTTCTTCTAAACGAGTTTTGCTGATCTTCTTTATTTTATTTCTAACTTTAGAAGTTTTTTTAAGACTACCAATTTTATTACGCTGTTACTTTTAAACAAAATTCTGTTTATAAAATATTTCTGTGGAAGATTATAGGAAAAAGCAATCATTTTTTTATCTGGCTTCATTTTACCCTACATAATATTTACTTAGCAACAAGACTTTGGCAACAATATGCTCAATTTTTTTATCATACGATGACGATGACTCACGAATAACAATTTAACGAACTTATAAAAAAATTCTTGTAGAATTCATTTGTAATTCTGGAAGGATATTGTTTTAAGAATAGTTTTGAAGAGGAATAGAGTATCTCCCCATTTTAAAAAACACTTCATTAATCATCATTTTCCCGATTAAGAGCAGATGTCTTTCAAATTAATACAGTTTAGATTTCAGCCTCCTGAATAACATACAAGAAAATATAAATCAAATACATTAATTATTTATGGTTTATAGAAATCCAAACTATTGAACAAATTTTAGCTCGCACTCTTATGAAGAATAAAGAATGTTTTAGGAAAGGTTTTGAGGCAATTAATTAAATAGCTAATTTTTCAAAAATAATATTACTTGATTTCGCTTAAATATAAACATTGAGGGATATAGCGGCAAAGGCTGTTATCCCAAATAATATTACTAAATTTTTAAATAGTATGTTTCGATAAATAGAAAATATTTTTTTATTACAATTGCCATTTCTATAGAATAAAAATGTAAAGATAGCATAAATAATTTTGCTGACTCTGAATCGTTAGTTAGAATGTTTAGTTAAAATATGCGTCAAAGCTTAAAAGTAATTAGTAATAATATAAAAATCTAATATCACTTCCGAGCATTTTTTAAAAATCGTTCATTATTATAAAATGAAATTAAAGTTGCAAGCAGCAGACGATTTACTTGAAAGTGAGAATTTAAATCAAAATATTTTTACATAAACATATTATTTATACATATATTTTTTTAAAAAATAAATCATTTATGCATGTGTTGACTTTTTATTTAATGCTGACAATTAACTGTAATTAATCTTGGTTGCATTATAATTACTTCACATTTTCTCTCAAATACTGAACTATAGAGAGAGAGAGAGATAATTTTAATAGAGGTTTAATGAAGATTAATTAAGCAAATATTTTTTATTTAAAAATATTGATTTTTACTAATTGGTATTTCCCGATCACATTTAAATTTTACGTGCACGACTTATTCCATTTTTGAATAAGACAAAGGCAGTTTTCTTTTATAAAGGATTTAACCTAAAATTAATATATGTAGATCTGCAAATTTGGTTTCGTGATTGTGCATACATCTATCTATTGCCATTTTCATGTTATCGTGTAAATATGTGCATATATAGAGGGAGACAAAAAATAAAAATATCTTCAAAATCCCAATGCCATAATGCTATATAAAACTTGAAATTTTCACATAAATTATTTAAAACAATCCTCAGCTTCAATTGCTAAGAAACACTAATTAAATTTTAATCTATATCAATAAATAAAATTTAGTGCATTTTTATTTGAAAGTTAATGTCTAACGAGAAAACGTTACTCTCGTGTTATGTAAATAATTTTTTAACTTTTAATTATTGCCTGTCATATTTATTTGTTTATGTAATGATTCATTGTTAGCATGTAAAACTGTAGTAGGTGTTTAACTGCCAATTTATTGCTGATATTAAGTAATTGATTATGTAATGATTTACTGTTGACGTGCAAAACTATAGTATGTTGTATGGAAATATTGCTGATATTTATTGACAATGTAATGATTATTTACAAGTGCATATATTTGTGATGAATATTTCACTGAATTTATCTCGGATGTTAGGTATCTATGAAATGTTTGTGGTACTATGAATATTCTATTTGTACGGATATATCATAGGTTGTATTCAATTTTTATTATATTAATATGCTTTGTATTGATAGAATTTGTTATAATAGTTAATGAAGCAACTTAAATTATATGTATATATATATCTATCTCAAAATGGAACTATTTTTCAAAAAAATAAGTTGTAGTGTTTTCGATGTCCAAAAGCATAATTTTAAAGAATAACGTAAAAAATACTTTCCTTTTTAAATATTATTATTCTATAGACACTTTTATTCTGAGAGTGCTTTTAATAATGTTACCATTCACAGTCTATATAAAGGTGGCATTTTCAAAACGAAGTGATTCCAGATCAGAAGGTTGTGTATTCATATCACGTCCGGGTCACCAAAAGAATGAAGCAGTTGTAATATAAAAAATATCATTTTTCTTATTTTTTTAATGAAATTTTTTTTCGCAAACATGAACTTTTCTTTTTAAACATTGTTATTCTAAGAATACGTTTCTTCTAAGAATGTTTTTTTAATATAATGAAGCCATTCACAGTCTACATAAGGTTGTCAAAACTATTATGGAATTTGTAAATGTTACACGCTTATAAGACCTTGACTGTGATGCTGGAACTGGTTGACTTACTATCGGGATGTGTATATTTTTGTGCGGACTTCGCGTCATATATAGCTACTCATACAGATAAGTTTGATGGGTCAGTCCCATCGAAATCAAATCAAAAAGTCTTTGCGCCTATTTTTTTATTTGCCAAAAACAGGTACATACAAATATTTACAAATATACCAAGTGTACTACGTACCTTACACTATTTCTCCACATAGTCACCACACCGGTTCAGACAATTGTCCCATCGCAGGTACTAAATTAGAGATCCCCCTGTGGTAGAATTCTTCCGGCTGCCTGTGGAACCACCATCGGACCGCATTCTTGGCTTCTTCGTCACATGTGAATCTCTGTCCTGCCAGAAACTTCTTCAATGGACCGAAAACGTGAAAATCACTAGGTGCAAGGTCTGGACTGTAAGGTGGGTGTTCCAGATTCTCCCAGTGAACGCTCATTCCCATCCAAGTCTTCACGACCTTTTTGAAACTTACGACACTACCATTGAACACTTCTCAAAGAGAAACACTTTTCCCCGTACGTGGGGTGCATTACCCTGTGAATTGCTATGGGTGTTTGTCCCTTGCTCCATAGAAAACGAATAACACTTCACTGCTCATAAGCTGTGGATGTCTGAAGAACAACCGCCATCTTAAATGACTAATATCAGCGCCACTCATAGGAGCAAAAGGCAGATACGGCTGGTACGGTTCAAGGAACGTTCACTGCTGGGAATGTATATGTTCGCTTTGTTTTCACCGTCGTATTTTGGCTATAAAAATAGGCGCAAAGACTTTTTGATTTGCCCTCGTATATTGAAGTGACGTGGAAAATAAGTAGTACTATCTTTTTCTTTTGTTTATTTTGTAAGATGAAATTACTTTTGATATGTATATCTATTCTTAGATGCTTTCTGAGCTTTTGCGCATGCGCCAAGAACAACTGACCTTGCCATATTAGATGTGAGATGAAAAATGGAGACGCTTACAATTTATTGAGCAATGCAATGAAATCCGAATTATCGGAGGAATTAGATGGCGGATAATCCTCGGATTTGAACCAGTCATATAAATAATTTTAAAAGAAATCGATTTGAATTAAATATTGTTGCCTAAAACAACAAAAGAAAAAAAAAGTGATTTCAAAAAATACGTATTTAATAGGCTGGAGGTCAATATCTAACAATTTAAAAATGGGCTCATGTTATTTCATATCCTACCTTTGCAAGATAAAATCTACCAAAAAGTTTCCCTGTTCCATGTATTTTTCCTGTTTCCATATATGTGTATGCATATGTTTGATTGTATGCACTTTCGTCACAATGGAGCAATTTCAATGAAACTTAGCATACATATTCCTTATTGACCGAATAAAAGCTCTGTAACCCTACTCCAATTAATTCACGTAAATAAATGTAACAAATGGTTCTTTTAATATAAAATTGGATTCTGTTGTTTAAATATGTCAAACTAAAAATAGAATTCGTTTTTTTTTTTAATATTTATAATCTTAACTTCAAAGGAGAGTGAGACTGTTTTTTTAAATGCAAGTAACTAACAAATCTCTGTATTTAATATTTTTCATTATAATTTGATTTTCCTAGCTAGGTTAATTTTTTTAAACAAAGATCATAGCATAATATCTACCATACATTAAAAATTAAGAAAGATATGAAATGCTTTGTACTACATAGTAAATGAAAGAAAAAAAATTAATTGCGAATCATTTTTATTAGAATTTGTATCATATTTTAATAAAATAATATCATATCAAAGAAAAAACAATTTGTAAAAATATTAATTTACCCAAACAAATTATCTGAACCATAATATCTAAAAGAACATTGCACCTGGAGAGCACCAATGCTGCTACAACTAGAACACAAATGAAAAAAGAACTAAATAAGCAAAAAGGTTTCAGTAAAACTCGAAATCAAAAGGAGAATAATAATAATAATAATAATAATAATACAATGAATCAGGCCTGAAGACTTTTTCAAGGGTCAACCTCAGGCAAAGATTCAAACCAGAGATTTTATCTTTGAGAGGTCTGACAGTTCGTCAAAATATTGATTTCTCGGAGTACATTAATAAAATAATATTGATAAACTGTGAATGTTTGTATAATAGTTTCTCCCTTCATGTCTAATGCAAATGTTTTGTAATAAAAGTGAACAACGTTAACATCCTGCTAGTAAGTAAATATGATGAATGAATAGTATTTACAAATTTATATGACTTCTGTTTATTATATAAATGAATTGGTTCCTAAAAATGTTCGTTTACTTTTGAAAAGTTGCAGCCTTTATCTGAAGTCGAAAATGAAATCCAATAATTTTTATATCATTTGAGTCTAAGAAAAAAAATAATTTTTAAAAAAGTTTTTTTTATGTATAAAAAATGAAAATGCAAGAAGAAAGATAAAACATATTACAGAAGGGTTACAATACTGAAACATTTTCGAATAAATACGAATTTGGAATGCTAATTAATCATTTAGTTTTATTTTTACATCTAGATGTCATTTAAAAAATCGTTTGGATTTGCTCTCTAACTTCTCTATATTTGTTCATTTTAATGTACATATTATTTATAAGCCAAAAATTTCATGAAAAATCCACGTTTTAAAGCTTTAAGTATTTAAAGAGAATTCGATAAAAGGTTCGCTACAGTAATTTTACTTAAAATTGTCCGAGGATACTCAGATCAGCTGGATTGTGTAGTTGTTCAATATGGAGAATTTTTATTTTATTTTATTACTAGCCGCCTGTGGCGACCAGTCGGTTCGCCAGTATTAATGCTCGCAAAAATTTTCATATAATATTTATATAGTTGTGTCTCATAACAGGTTTTTCATCAAAATATTTTTCAACCAAACAAATTTTGATAATCATATAATTCATTTAGAGTATTATTTAATATTATTTTCTTCAGATGTTCTGTTCATTGTACAACTCATCTTTCTCTTTCTATCCGAGCAATGATTGTCCCGCAATTGATATTTTACTTAAATGGTGGAGAGAAAGGTCTAAAATTCTACTTTTTATAGAATAATGAGATTCAAATTTTCATAAATGTTAACACACTAATCAATAAAGACACAATTGGTTTTCAAGAGATGCGAAAGCTTAAAAACAGCTTGGATAATGCCGCGCACAAAGGAAATAATATTGAAATACACACATCCTTCTTTTCTTTTTTTTTTCTTTCCTTTTTTTCTTCACTAATTTTGTTTCTACAAACCCTATTTTCACTTTGTTGTTCTTTTTTTTCTTCCCTGACCAAATTTTATTTTGAGCAGGCATAGATTAAATATTCATACAGACTAATAATAAAAGCAGCTATTTTCTTTCTTTTTTAAACATCCCGTTATCTATGAATGAAAACCAACTGACTTCGCGCATTTCTTTCTAAACAAATGATAATTTATTACTTCCTGCTATCTTACTCGGTGTGGGGGAAGGAAATGAAGATTTTTGGCGGGAAAATAAGAAAAGTGTCGTTTTAACTATTTTCCTCGCAGTTTTCTCATTTTTTTCTCTCCATAAGAACCATCCTCGTGTCTTAACGAAAATATTAAAATAAAAATTAGCCGAATCGGTCAAGCCGTTCTCTAGTTTTGCGCTTAGCAACGCATTTCGAGTTGCATTTTTATTAATATAGATGATTCATTAAAATGCGGAGATAAATTACAATCACGAAGGCGAATTCTTTGATTTGCGCAATATATTTCTTCACATGAGTAAAAGTAACTATTTAAAACATGTCTTAGTGTTTTAAAAATTAAAAAAAAAACGCGAATGCAAAAATATTTTACTTTTACTTAATATCAATTGCTTTTTGTTCGTCGTTTCTTTGAAATGACGTCATCTTCAAGCTCGATTAAGATTTCTTAAGGGTACAATGGACGTTGAAACCGAAATTTCTCAATTTTTGAAGTATTGTATTGAAATTTTCATGGTAAATGCATTTTATCAATCTAATGCATCAATAAAAATTTCATCAAAATTTATTGATAACTTTTTAATTTTGTTAGAAAAATATTTTTTAAAAATGAAAATATTGTAGAATTTCAAATTGTTCCATGCGCATAAAAATAGAACATAAATGAACTATTTCAGTGTTTTCAGATACATTTTTTAACTCTACAAAATATTTTGCATGTTTAAATAAATTCAAAATATGATTTTTCTTTTAAAATTTGGCATTATTGACTTTGTTTCAAAATTTTTAAAAAATCAATGCAATTATATTACTTGAGATCTTCAATAAAAAATATAAACCATATAATTTATCTTAAAATGCAAAATTATATTATCATATGTTCATACAGCATAAGATAAAAGTTTCAGAGTTGTAACTAAAAATATAATGCGCATGGAGTATTTGAAAATTTTGACAGCATCATAAAATTTCATTTTGAGAAAAAGCTAAAAATACATTTCAATTGTTTCTACAGACCAGAAACATAATTGAAACAACTTAAATTTGTTAAATATTTATGTTTATAAAAAAATTGTTTATTTTTTGCAATATATACATCCATAGATTTATAATATATTTTTAAGAATCCACAAAACATAAAGTAAATACTTCTGGTGTAGCAAAACCAACTCCTTTTTTTCAATTAAAAAAAGTTCAAATAAAAATTAGACTTGTTTAATAACATTTAATAAGCCACAAAGGTTAATTTATATTCATATAACATTTTTAAACTATATATGCAGCTATAAACATACAAATTTTGAATCAAATCAAAATACACCTGCTGTATAAATTATATCATGTTTTTTTTTCTAATTTGACATGTACTGATTTTTTGAATTTTTTTTCATTTTATTGTTATTATATGATGACAATATGATACATGCTTATAAGATACAATTTATTTTATATGATTTACTATTTTTTTCTGAGTTATAATAAATCAGCAATCAAATTTTGATATATTTTCTTTGTCGAGAAAACAAGGGCTTTAGTACTTTGTTGTTCACTTCAAAGATTTTTTTCTGTAAGTTCCTCCCTAAATACAGAACCAAATTCTTTACCATATTTAGCACAGGATAGACACATTTTTGAAGAATAAACAAAAAAACTTGCTTAAATTATTTGAAGAAATTTTTCCTGAAATTCATGACAAAGAATATTTTTCAAAAAAGAATACTAAAGTGTTTACACAGAACAATGTAACTATTATACACAATTTCAAGATGATGAATTCAATATTTCAGGTTTATTGCATTTGGTAGAAACTTCCAAAATGTCATTAGAATTGCTTGGTTATGAATCAAATGATTTCTTTGCCCATCATATCTTAGCATATTCAAACTTTGTCTGCTTTTATTTGGACGACCTATTAGGCTTTTGGAAGTGAAAACTGATTAAATTCTTTTTAAAACAAAATTTAGAAAAACAAAAAGAAAGAAAGAATTAAATATAGAGTAAATTTTAATTTTAACCATGAATAGAACTGCTTTTGTATCTAATTTCAAAGAAACTAAAACGAGCAATTCGAATATGAAATATACGACGAACGAATAAACAAACCAAAACAAACAATAAAAGAAAGAAAAAGTAGAAGTTTTTAACATCTGCCAAAGCAAAAACAACAGCATAAAGTCAGAATGAAAAATAAGATCCAGTAGAGCGCTTGGAGGAAAACGAAACTTTTTTACAGCAGCTGTCCAAATGAAAACAAGTGGGTGTGGCATCCTAATAACAATAACAAAACGCTGATATTGAGCAAACTAATTAAGATATCAAAATAATTTTTTTCCAAACGATAACTCACAGTTTAAATACACATAAAAGATCAAAATAAAAATATAGCAAATTTCATCGATTTTTTACATTTTCATCGTCCATTGTACCCTTAATAATAATTAATATCGCTCTCAAAAGATTATCGTTTAGTACTTTTCTAAAAATTCTTTTTCAGTTTTAACTGTCGCACTTCTGTAATATATTTTTATTTTGTGTTTTTATTTATTTTAATTCTTAAATTGTTAATTTTGATATTACAAACGATCAAGAAAAATTTTCTCTTGCATTTATTGTTTAAAAAATATCGCATTTCCTATTTATTTCATTTTATATAATCACGTGATATAAATTATATTTTAGTTTTATTTTTGGTCGTAATCAACTTTTTTTAATCAGAACTTCTGAAAATATGATGGCAACATTTTATTAAAAACTGATTTTTTTTAGATTCTCGCGAAGATAAAATTTTATTTTTATTTTGTTTATTTTTATTTTATTGTTGAAAAAAAACCCGATTAAATTAAATGTTTAAAAATTCATTAAAAATAGAGTTTTAATTTATAGGTCAAAACATTAGTATCATTGAAAAGCTAATTTTTTGTGCTTTAATATGATGCAAAAATCAATTTTGTGCTGTAATATTTTCGGAAGTTATAGTGAGAAAACGTTAAAATTTGGATTATTTTTTAATTAATTAAAATTTTATTTTAATTAAAAATTCAAAAAAAGGGCTCCGAGGTGCACATTCCCGGCCCCCAAGGTATACATGTACCAAATTTGGTAGCTGTAGATCGAACGGTCTGGCCTGTACACCGCCAACACACACACACACACACACACACACATTGTGCTTTATTATAAGTAAAGATAAAGATAAAGATAAAGATTATTTCTTCTGAAAAAAATGCAAAGCTTAGATTTTAATTCTTGAAATAAATAATAAATAGGCCTGAAATATCTCGAAATTATGTCTTATTTGAAAATAAAATCTAATTTTACATCTTTAATGTACTGATTGGCTTATAATTGTTTAGTAGTGAAACAATGAAGAAAAATGTGTGTAATTTAGTTAAAACAAAAAAAAACATTCATTTTTCCGTAATCATTTCATTTTTCCGTAATAAAACAATCCTGTATTTATTACGGAAAAATGAAATTGTATTTTTATTTAGACATTTTAAAAGATAATTCAAAGTTATGAACCCAAAATTTGAGTATTAAGAACAACATTTCTTATCCGAATTGTGATATTATATACAAGCACATTGTTTCTGATTTTCACTAAATATCTCTATTATTATCACAAACCAGCAGGTGACCGAGCTCCGCGCGGAGAAAACAGGTAATTTGTAATGGAGAAGCATTCTGACAATGACGGTATCTTCTAGTTGTCCATTTGCGGGTAGAATTGAGTTGATCGCTTGTTATTCCAAAACTCCGGCTCCTTGAAGAATTTCATGTAGAGGTGCGTTCTGCATGTTGAAAATGTGGCTTGAAATCTGATGAATGTTGAAATGTCGGACTTTGTTGACGGTGATTTGAAATCGAAATCAGTTCCTTAAATGTTTTTTTTTTGGAAATTTGAATATTTGGAAATTGGAATTTTGAACGAATCAAAAAGAACGAATCTTTTTAGTTAACGAACGAGCGCTAAATTCAAAATTTCATTAACAAATTTCCCTTAATAAAAAGCAGTGGAATTAGAATCGTACTTTTTTAAAAGAAAATTTAGTAAAAATATCAAAGTTATTCTTATTTTTTTCTGATGAATATTGAAATGTCGGAAATGTGGGGCGATTTTCGACTTGGCAACCACTCCTCGTATTATAGTATAAGATAAAATTAAAACTTAAGCTCCAAGCATGCGTTACGAGTAAAAGGGAAAAAATTATCTTATTAATATGTTGCCATCAGATTGACAAAAACTCAAATTAAAAAATAATAAATTATTATTGCGCATTAAACATATAAAAATGCAATTTTCATCACGTGTCTGCATGAAATGAAAAAAAATATATATGAATATTGATATAGATGGCATATTGACTATAGATGGCAGCACGTTACCACTTGAAAATTTAAGTAGCCATTATGGCAAACTAATAAAGTTTGAAAATATCCTATCTGTAACTCCGAACTGCTCAACCGTAGCGCTTCAAAACCGGCGCCAATCGATTCCTCGTGGCCAAAAACCCCAGACCCCCAAGTTTACCGGAGTTTATTAATTCTGGGGCGATTTTCGACTTGACAACCATTCCTCGTATTGTAGTATAAGATATTCAAAATTGGAAAATAATGTACGAAGACACAGCATTGACACAAAAATCGAACTAAAAATATTATTGAAGAATCAAAACTCATTGATGCAGAAACAATGATTAAAAGATTTTTTCTTTATATCTAGCTTTATCATTTAAAAGCTATTTTGGATTACGTTAGATATTCTTCTAAGCGATAATTCATCTAAATATCACAATTTATTATATTACTCTCATGTGGTTTCAAAATCTGGCCGAATTTTCTAACCATCATTTGGCAACAGCTAGCATGTTCCAATTGTTTACATAATTGGCTTAGCGAAAAAATGTGGATAGCATTTTTTTTTTATTTAAATGATACAAAAAAAATTGAAGGTAAACCGAGGATTTGGATTAAAAATAGAAAACGTCGGAAATTAGAAGTTAGACAAATAAAAAAATCATTCATAAGAAAATTCAATCAGAAAAGATGAAACATGGATGTGTAAGTTCTAGTTTGCAGAACAATGTTCGCAAATAACAAGGGCTTCGCCAATTTTCGTCGCCAGTTAAATTCGCCAATTTGAAGTACATTTAATCACTCAGGATGTCCAATCATTATTGCCACTTATAATTTAAAAGAATTGGCGTAGTATCTTTTTAGTGATAAGACTCATTCATCAAAGTTGATTGATATATGATTAAATAAATCTAATTTATGCTCATCGTCTTTTTTTTCAGTGTTGTTAAACATTATATCGATCAGTTTTGATAAGAGGCATCATATCAAAACAAGAGAAAAGAAAAAAACTCAATTTTATTTTTTAAACGCCTTAGAAATTGGTTTTTAACACACACAGA
>JAOUZG010020207.1:0-11843 GCA_026289955.1 Argiope argentata
GGATTCAGACACTGGGCAATCTACAGCTAGTGCTCCTGAAACTTCAAAAGCAGACACAAAAAAAACAAAAGACAAAATTTCATAAAACTTTGAAATTAAAGCTTGCAAAACGTGGTCTTGCACCAAAAGATCTCCCTACAAAACTAAAAAAATCGGCGTTCAAAAATTCCGTCGCCTTAGGGCTAGCGACGAAGGGTATTGCCCATAAGGATCTAGCATCCATTTTTGGTGGCATGCCCAATAGCCCAGATATTAAATTGCATCCATCTGAGGATGAATCTGAACTTGAAATGAGTTGCGAAGACCCGGCAACTCCAACAACTGCCTCCGTTCATTCCCGTTCCAAACAATCACTTAATGGGTACTTTCCTCTCTTGGAACTGTCGCGGCATTCGGTCCAAACTTCCTGATATCAAGTCCATTATTAATAAATTTCATCCCATTTGTTTAGGTGTACAAGAAACTTTCTTGTCACCCAACATTCCCATTAAACTACGCGGATATAATTGTGTTCGGAAAGATGCAGGCACAGGAGCTCATTGTTCTGGAGGTAACTGTATCTTCACTTCAAACATTTATCCGAGCACACCTCTTGCTTTACATACATGTCTCCAGGCTGTGGCTGTTCAGATTCCAATACGATCTTTGGTCACGGTCTGTTGTATTTATCTTCCGCCTCATGCCATCATACGTCAACAAGATCTCGACACCTTAGTGGACCAGCTTCCCAAGCCCTTTATCCTGCTAGGTGACTTCAACGGCCATAGTACTTTGTGGGGTTCGGAGAGTACAAACTCTCGTGGGCAGCAGATCGAACAGTTCATTGCAAATAATTGTCTCTGTCTGCTAAATAATAATGAACAAACGTACTTCCATGCACCCACACGTAGTTTTCATTGTCTTGATTTAGCCATATGCTCTCCCGAACGGCTATCGTTTTTGAATTTGACTGTTGGAAATGAACTATACAATAGTGATCACTTCCCCTTAATAATCTCTCATGCTGATAGTGGTAGTGCAACCTTTTGTCCTCCCCGTTTTCAATTTCAACGAGCAAATTGGACTACATTCTCCCAACTAGCTACTATCAATGAAAACATGATTAGTCATACAGATATATCAGAAGCCATACAAAATGTCGTTGACACGATAATGAATGCATCTAATATCACCATTCCGAAATCTTCCCCACGTCTAAGAAAATTTCGTAGACCGTGGTGGAACGAAGCCTGTCGTGACAGTTACAAAAACCAAAAGAGACTTTGGAACAAATTTCGACGATATCCAACATCAGAAAACTTAGTCGCTTTCATTCGCCGTCGTAGTCAAAGGGAATCTTGGATTAACTTTGTATCATCAATTACATCCTGTGTTCCCAGTAAACTTTTGTGGAAAAAAGTAAATGCAGCTAATGAAATTTATAGAGAAAATTCCTTTCCTGTTCTAAATATAGGAAATGCGTCCTTCTCAGATCCATTAGACGTTGTCAATATTTTGGGTAAAACATTG
The DNA here is from genome assembly GCA_026289955.1 of Argiope argentata. Classification (NCBI taxonomy): domain Eukaryota; kingdom Metazoa; phylum Arthropoda; class Arachnida; order Araneae; family Araneidae; genus Argiope; species Argiope argentata. Next base: position 1,510 of record JAOUZG010020207.1, read on the forward strand.
GCACAGGTTTCCTCAACCGACTCTTACAGTTTTGATTTTCTATCAGTTAAAAATCGAGCAGAACGGGTACCTTTAGGCTTTAATACCCTGGGGACATTTTCATACAACTGTGAATTCAGTTTATCAGAACTAGAATCGGCCTTATCTCAAGCCCATGATACAAGTCCTGGACCAGATGGGATCAAATATAATATGCTCCGCCATTAGAACGCCCCTCAGGGGCTCACCTACTATAGGTGAGTACGGGTGTCCCAATCCCGAGGTTTCCAGGGATCTTTACTCCATTTATTGTTTATTCTCCCCTACGCCTCTTTCTGTCTGCTTGATCCTTCTTTCCCTCGACGGCAAGCGAGGGAGCTCTCCATGAGAAGCTGTCGCCGCTCTGTTTGCTTCTTGCTTCTCATGGACAGCCAAAGTCCCCACGTGTTGGCCGTGCGTGGCAACCCATTTGAAAGACGGGTGGTGCACTGTGGTCCCCGGTGTATCAATCGGCTGGTACCTAGTCACCTGAGTGGCTAGACTGCTAGGGATCAAGCGAAGGGGTTATTCCTTGGGCTTGGCGTTAAGGGTGGTCACTGTCCCCGGGGGTAACTCCCAGCGTATAGGTACCGATTAGCACTAAGGTAAGTGCCGAGGTTGTGTATGACCAGAGCCGGTGTCTGCCTTCCCTTGTTGGGCACCTTGGTGGGCGGTGCCGTCGGACCCGAATCACTTTTCATATCCTATGGGCGCTTCCAAAAAGGGTCCCTTCAGTGGGCATCGTAAAGTACTAATTTCTTCAAATAATTATGACCATTTTGACAGATTTTTTGTCATAAAAAGAGTTACCAACAACAAAGAAAGTTTTGAATCAGTCACTCTGTTCCTTGTGCAAAAGGCAATAAATGCTACAGTCGGTGAAGTTGCATCGATCGGAAAGATGAGATCTGGAGACTTGCTTGTGGAGGTTTCTTCCCGCAAACAAGCACAACAGATAGAAAAACTGAAATCCTTGGCAACAATAAGAGTCTCTGTGACCCCTCACCAATCTTTGAATAGCTCTAAAGGCGTCATTACCTGCGGTGAAATACTAAATCTCCCCGTAGAGTTAATAATTTCTGAAATGGAAGCTCAAAGTGTTACACACGTCCGTCGAATTTCTATACGACGTGACGGACAACTACTTGAGACTAAACATCACATTTTAACTTTTAAAACTCCTAAATTACCGGAGTATGTTTATGCTGGCTATATAAAATTACCGGTGAGGCCATACATCCCTAACCCACTAAGATGCTTTTAGTGCCAGCGCTTTGGCCAATCTAAACTTAATTGCCGCGGGTCTCTTACATGTGCCCGCTGTGCACAAAAAGGTCATGATAGCCAACAGTGTACCGCACAAGAGAAGTGCGTAAACTGTGGCGGAGAACATCCATCATATTCTCGATCTTGTCCTCACTGGACGCTGGAAAAGCAATTTATGACAATAAAAATAAAAGAAAACTTATCCTATTCCGAAGCCAGACGTAAAGTTAATGTACAAACCCCGACTCCTGATGTCAGTTATGCTTCAGCGATCAAAAAAACTTTCTGTGAAAATTGTACTTGTGATCACTGTGTAAAATATACCAGAAAAACACCAAATACTAAAAAAAGCTTCGATTCTGATACTGAGCATTCTCTGAAAGCCAATGATGATACTGTAAAACATGTTAGAAGGAAATCAAAATCACAAACTTCACTGACATTAAACCTTGCCAAACGTGGCCTTTCGCAAAGGGACCTACGAAAGAAACTAAAAAAACTCAGCTTCAAAAAATTCCGTCGCATTGGGGCTAGCGACGCAAGGCGTTGCCCATAAGGACTTACAGTCTATATTTGGAGACACGCTTAATAACCCCGATATTAAGTGACATCCGTCTGAGGATGAATATGAACTTAGTATGAGTTGCGAGGATCAGGCAACTCCAACAACTGTAACTTCTCTCTCTCTTCATAAACCTCTCTCTTAATGGGTACCTTCCTTTCTTGGAATTGTCGCGGCATTCGTTCCAAATTTCAGGACATTAAATCATTAATTAACAGATTTCATCCGGTTTGTTTTGGTCTTCAAGAGACTTTCTTGAAGTCAAATTTCCCAATTAAATTAAGCGGTTACAATTGTGTTCGAAAGGATGCAGGCAGTGGAGCTCATAGTTCCGGAGGGGTCTGCATTTTTACTTCCAATTTATATCCAAGTAATCCTATCACCCTAGATACCTCTCTGCAGGCTGTGGCTATACAAGTTCACGTGAAAACTTTAGTGACAGTCTGCTGTATTTACTTACCGCCTCATGACGCCATCTGTCAGCAAGATCTTAACAACTTAGTTGACCAGCTTCCTTCACCTTTCATCCTACTTGGTGACTTCAACGGCCATAGTACTTTGTGGGGTTCGAATAGTACAAATTCTCGTGGGCAACAAATTGAACAGTTTATTTCTAATAATTGTCTTTGTTTGCTCAATAATGATGAAATAACATACTTTCATGAACCCACACGCACCTTCCACAGTCTTGACTTGGTCATATGTTCTCCTGAACTACTGCCGTTGCTAACCTTGTCAGTTAGCAACGATTTATATAATAGCGATCACTACCCTATAATTATCTCCCTTGCTGATAGCGGTGGAGCGACTTTTTGTCCTTCCCGTTTTCTACTCCAGCGGGCAGACTGGACTACGTTTTCGCAGTTAGCAGACATCACAGAGACTATGATAAATACTACTGATATTTCGGAAGCAGTTCAAAATGTCGTAGATATAATACTATGTGCCGCAACCTCCACTATTCCAAAGAGTTCACCACGTCTAAGAAAATTTCGCCGACCGTGGTGGAATGACGCCTGTCGCGATAGTTACAAAGACCAGAAAAAGCTATGGAACAAGTTTCGAAGGTACCCTACTACAGAGAACCTTGTCGCTTTTAAAAGGGCAAAAGCACTTGCTCGTCGTATACGCCGCCGTAGCCAGAAGGAATCCTGGATTCAATTCATATCATCTATCACATCCTCTACATCTAGCCCCCTCAGGGGCTCACCTTCTTTAGGTGGGTACGGGTGTCCCAATCCCGAGGTTCCCAGGGATCTTTACTCAATTTATTGTTTATTCTCCTCTACGCCTTTTTCTGTCAGCTTGATCCTTCTTTCCCTCGACGGCAAGCGAGGGAGCTCTCCAGGAGAAGCTGTCGCCGCTCTGTTTGCTTCTTGCTTCTCATGGACAGCCAAAAACCCCACGTGTTGGCCGTGCGTGGCGACCCATTAGACGGGCGGTGCACTGTGGTCCCCGGTGTATCAATCGGCCGGTACCTAACCACATGAGTGATTAGTCTGCTAGGGATCAAGCAAAGGGGTTACTCCTTGGGCTTGGCGTTAAGGGTGGTCACTGTCCCCGGGGGTAACTCCCAGCGTATAGGTACCAGTTAGTTTTATGGAAAGTGCAGAGGCTAGGGAAATCTAGAGCCAGTTACTGCCATCCCTTGTAGGGCTCCGTGGTGGGCGATACCGCTGGACCTGAATTCTTTTCATATCGTATGGGCTCCTCCAAACGCGGTCCCTTCAGTGGGCATAAAAATGTTTACAAATGCGCTACTAATCTTCAACAATTTGATTCATATTTTATTATAAAACGTATATCTGAAAAAAATGAAAGTTTTAACTCTGTCTCCCCATTTCTGGTACAGAAAGCTATTGCAGCAACTGTCGGCGAAGTTTCCTCTATTAGAAAGATGCATTCGGGTGATTTGCTGGTGGAAGTTTGCACGAAAAAGCAAGCTCAGCAAATAGTTAAAATTAAAGCTTTGGCTACGTTTCCAGTAGCAGTCACTCCTCATGATTCCTTAAATTTTACCAAGGGCGTTATTACATGTGGGGAACTTTCCAATGTTCCCATTGAAGAAATAACTAGCGAACTGAAACCCCAAAATGTGACGCACGTACGCCAAATTACTATTCGGCGGGACGGGCAAATTTTACCAACTAAGCATTATATTTTAACTTTTCATGCAACAAAATTACCTGAATGCATATATGCGGGATATATAAGATTGCCAGTTCGGCAATATATACCTAATCCTTTGCGATGCTTTCAGTGTCAGCGGTTTGGGCACTCCAAAACTAATTGTCGAGGAACACTCACTTGTGCACGATGTGCTGAGAAGGGTCACGATAGTCAGCAGTGTACGGCGCAAGAAAAGTGCGTTAATTGCAGTGGTTGTCATGCTTCATATTCAAAATCATGTGAACGCTGGCAGGTTGAAAAACAAATTATAAGCCTAAAAATAAAAGAGAACATATCGTACCCTGAAGCCAGAAGGAAAGTTTTGGCATTAACACCCAAACCTGGTGTGAGCTATGCATCCGTTGCGCAAAAGTCTTTCTGTGAAAACTGTAGTTGTCCAAACTGTACAAAATCAATCAATCAATGAAGATAGAACTCCAGGAAAAATTACAGATTCTGAAACCGAGACATCTCTGAACAGTAACCCTGAAAATAGTAAAGCCGTCTCAAATAAACTAAAACCAAAGTCAAATAAATCTCTGAAGCTAAGGCTCTCAAAACGGGGTATTGCTGCAAAAGATATTTCTAATAAACTTAAAAAAACTACTTTACGCAGTTCTGCTGCTCTAGGACTTTCAAATAAAGGTCTCGCTCATAAGGATTTATCATCTGTTTTCAATGGCTCCCCGAAATGTCCCGCAATCATCTCACTCCATCCATCTGAGGAGGAGGATGAATTTGAAATGAGTTGCGATGGATCACAACAACCAAGCATTGCTCCTAGAGCGTCTCTTGCAAAAAGATTTTCTTAATGGGTACCTTCCTTTCTTAGAATTGTCGCGGCATTAGGTCTAAACTTTCTGACATCAAGTCCATTTTAAACAGATTTCATCCCATCTGTTTAGGGGTTCAAGAAACTTTCTTGACGCCCTACATCCCTATCAAAATTCGAGGTTATAACTGTGTTAGGAAAGATGCAGACACTGGATCTCGTACTTCTGGTGGAGTTTGTATCTTTACCTCAAATTTATACCCGAGCACATCACTTAAATTGAATACTTCTCTGCAGGCTGTGGCAGTGCAAGTTCAAGTACGAACTTTGGTCACAGTCTGTTCTATTTATTTACCGCCTCATGATGTCATTCCTACGCAGGAACTTGATAACCTAGTGGACCAACTTCCATCACCCTTCATTTTATTTGGTGATTTTAATGGTCATAGTACGTTGTGGGGCTCTGATTGTACAAATTCTCGTGGACGACAGATTGAATCATTTATTTCTAATAACTGTCTCTGTCTGCTAAATAATGGAGAAAAAACATATTTCCATGAGCCTACACGTAGCTTCCATAGTCTTGATCTAATGATGTGTTCACCTGAACTCCTGCCATTATTAAATTTTCAAGTTTGTGATGAATTATACAATAGTGACCACTTCCCAATCATGGCCACCAATATTGACGGAGGAAATTCGGTTTTTCGCAGTCCCCATTCCCTTTTTCATAGAGCGGATTGGGATGCCTTCACACAGTTGGCAGTTATTACCGAGGACATGGTTAGCAGTGCAGACATTTCCGAGGCTCTACAAAACGTCATTAATGTCATAATAAAAGCCGCTAATATGAGTATTCCTAAAAGTTCACCACGTCTAAGGAGATTTCATAGACCGTGGTGGAATGATGCATGCCGCGAAAGTTACAGAAAACAGAAAAAGTGTTGGAACATTTTCAGGAGGTACCCAACGACTGCAAATCTTCTTGCTTTTAAACGTGCTAAAGCCTGTGCTAGACGTATTCGTCGCCATAGTCAGAGGGAATCTTGGAAATCCTTTGTCTCTTCCATTACATCCTGCACCAGCAGTTAGATTTTGTGGAAAAAAGTGAATGCCGCAAATGGCATTTATCGGGAATCGTACGTTCCAGTGCTAAAAGTTGGAAATGTAACGCATTCTTCCCCATTAGACATAGCTAATATTCTCGGCAAATCTTTTGAACAAGTTTCCGCAATTGAATCTTACAACCCTGAGTTTCTAGCAATCAAGAATCGCATGGAACGTTTACCTTTGCGTTTCCACGACAGGAATATTTTTCCATATAACTCTGAATTTAGGATGTTTGAACTAGAAACGGCTTTATCTAAAGCACATGATACTAGTCCAGGGCCAGATGGGATCACATATAACATGCTTCGCCATTTGAATGCCCTTTCCCTTTCCAATCTCTTAATATTGTTTAACAGAATATGGACTGAGCAGAAATACCCTTCACAATGGCACGAAGCTATTGTGATTCCCATTCTAAAACCTGGCAAAAATCCCGAAAACCCTCTACACTACAGGCCAATTGCTTTGACCAGTTGCGTGTGCAAAACTCTAGAACGCATGGTAAATGCCCGCCTTATCTATGAATTAGAGAAAGAAAGATGCATCTCCCCGTTGCAAAGTGGTTTCCGTCGCGGTCGTTCTACTTTTGACAACCTCGTATTACTGGAAACCCAAATTCGCAACGCATTTGTAAGGAGAAATCACCTAGTCTCTATTTTCTTTGATATTGAAAAGGCATATGACCATACATGGCGCTATGGCATACTTTCAACCCTTTATAAATTTGGTTTTAGAGGTCATTTGCCCATATTTTTATCTAATTTTTTATCCTATCGTACATTTCGAGTACGTGTGGCCAATCTTTATTCTGATGCTTTTATCCAGGCTGAGGGTGTTCCTCAGGGAAGTGTCCTAAGTGTCACTCTTTTTATCGTCCATTTAAGTCAAATTTTGAAATATTTGCCACAATCTGTTCATGGAAACCTATATGTTGATGACCTGCAAATATCATGTCAAGGTAGCAATATGAGTCTAATTGAGCGACAGCTACAGATTGCTGTCAATAAGGTAGTAGCTTGGTGCAACAATAATGGACACACAATGTCTCCAGACAAAAGTAGATGCGTCCATTTCTGCCGGAAGAGAGGTACGCATTTAGATCCTGTTATTCGCATACAAAATATACCTATTCCAGTTGTGGATGAAATACGTTTCGTGGGAGTGATTTTCGATCGCAAACTCACTTTCCTTCCGCATGTTCTTCAACTGCGGAAGAAGTGCGAGAAGGCCTTAAATATTTTGAAGGTGCTCTCCAGAACATCTTGGGGTGCCGATCGAACCTCTTTACTCCGTATATATGAAGCAACCATACTTTCCCGCATAGATTATGGATGTATGGTGTATGGTTCTGCTCGAGATTCCATTTTGTGTCGACTAGATTTTGTGCACCACTCTGCTTTGCGGATATGCTCAGGAGCATTTCGCACCTCACCAGTTGAAAGTCTATACGTTACCTGCCATCAATTGCCTCTTCATTTAAGACGGCAAAAATTATCCGCTTTATATCATTTCAGAACTAAGTCTTTATCGGGGCATCCAGTTACTGAAATTTCACTTCCTGTTGGACTTCGCAGATTATATGATGCCCGTTCGTCTCATATTCCTCCATTCTGTGAGCGAGCCAGATCTCTCGTTCATGACTCTGACCTTGAAAATATCATTCTTATATCAGATATTGTATGCTTCCCACCCTGGGATATTCCAGAGTTTTCCGTTTCAAATCCTTTTCTCGGATTTGATAAATCATCAACTTCTCAACTTGTTTTCCAACAGCTTTTTTTCTACCATCGCAATCGGTACTCTTCATTTTTACCCATTTTCACAGATGGCTCAAAATCAGATGGTCATGTTGGTTGTGGAATCATATTCCCATCCGAAACACTGAGCTACCGACTTCATAATTGTTGCTCCGTATTCACGGCTGAGTTAATGGGTATAGTCTGTGCTCTACAGAAAATTTCATCTTCCACTCAGCGAAAATTCATTATTTATACCGATAGCATGAGTGCGTTGGAAACCCTTTCTCATTACCATAATCGGATGCACCCAATAGCTCTGGAAATTTTGTTCACTTTGCGTCTCTTGCAAAACAGAGATTTTGAAATAAATTTTTGTTGGGTCCCTGGTCACATGGGCATTTCTGGAAATGAAATGGCTGATTCGGCGGCAAAATCAGCAACGACTTATTTGTCTCGGGGCTTTCCTTATTGCGATGTAAAAAATGCCTTGACGAAATATATCTTCTCTACTTGGCAATTAACGTGGAACCTGCGAACACAAAATAAATTACATTCCATCAAGCCAACTATTGGATTGTGGTCTGTTCTCCCTATACGTGAGACCGACGTAAAATTGACTCGTCTCCGTATAGGTCATACGCGTTATACGCACCGGCATCTCTTTTTGGGTCGGATGACGCCTAAATGCCCAACATGTCATGTAGTTTTTACTGTAAGTCATATTTTAATTGAATGCCCTGCTTTTAATCTAAATCGTGTCCGTTTTTTTAATACATCGTCATTAACCTTGCGGGACTTGGTAGGTGAGAGATACCACCCGAATATCTTTAATTTTTTAAAGTCTATAAATTTTTATACTTGCATTTAGTCGAGTAATTTTTAATTAGTTCTTTAATGGTCATTTGTTTCATCATTCATTTGGTATTCATTCAGAAAAGTTTCTCTTAATATTGCTTTTATATGCCACTAATTTTTTTATGAAATTATATTTTAACATTGAATTTATAGTTCACCATTTGCATGGCGCAGCTTAGCCAATTGTGGCTCTTGTGCCAATAAACCCCAATCAACCAACCAACCAACCTCTACATCTAGCAAAACTCTATGGAAAAAGGTGAAAGCGGCTAATGGCCTATATCACGAATCTTCCATTCCCGTTCTAAATAGGGATAATGTGAAGTATTCTTCCCCATTAGACATTTCCAACATTCTAGGTCAAGCATTTGCCAAAGTTTCCGCAATTGATTCTTATAGTCCTGAATTTCTGGCAATTAAGAATCGCACGGAACGGTTGCCTTTGTGTTTTAATGATCGAAGCATTCATTCTTATAACTGTGAATTTAGGATGTGCGAATTGAAAACAGCATTATCCAATACCCATGATACCAGTCCCGGGCCTGATGGAATTACATACAATATGCTTCGCCATTTGAATGACACTTCTCTTTCAAATCTGTTACTTCTATACAATAGAATTTGGACTGAACAAAAGTACCCTTTACAATGGCGTGAAGCAATTGTCATTCCAATATTAAAACCTGGTAAAGATTCATCGAACCCTTTGAATTACAGGCCCATTGCCTTGACGAATTGTCTTTGTAAGATCTTTGAGCGCATGGTCAATGCTCGTCTTGTGCATGAACTGGAAAAACAAGGATGCATCTCCCCGTTGCAAAGTGGCTTCCGAAGAGGTCGATCTACTTTTGATAACCTCGTTCTATTAGAAACCCAGATACGCAACACATTTGTTAGGAGGAACCACCTTGTATCCGTTTTTTTCGACATTGAGAAAGCATATGACCGTACATGGCGCTATGGTATACTCTCCACACTTTTTAAATTTGGTTTTAGAGGAAATTTGCCCACTTTTTTATTAAATTTTTTATCACTTCGTACTTTTCGTGTTCGTATTGGTAACGTTTACTCAAATAATTTTATACAAGCTGAGGGTGTTCCACAGGGCAGTGTCCTCAGTGTTACACTTTTTATACTTCATATCAGTCAGATTTTATCGGTTTTACCATCATCAGTTAATGGAACCCTTTATGTTGATGATTTGCAGCTGTCATGCCAAGGTAGCAATATGAATCTCATAGAGCGTCAGTTACAAAATGCAGTCAATAGAGTAGTAATTTGGTGCAATAACAATGGACACGCAATCTCTCCTGAGAAGAGTAGATGTTTTCACTTTTGTCGGAAGAGGAACCCTCACCCAGATCCAAATATTGCCATTCGAAACATACCTATTCCTGTAGTGGACGAAATTCGGTTTTTGGGAGTGATATTTGATAGAAAGCTTGCCTTCCTTCCTCATATTTTACACTTGCGGAAGAAGTGTGAAAAAACATTAAATATATTGAGTGAGTGAGTGAGTGAGTGAGGTTTATTGGCGCAAGAGCCATATTAGGCTATACTGCGCCAATCAAATGGTAAAAGATAAAAAACACTCGTTTGTTTAATTAACACAGATATATTAAGAAAAATAGTGTAAATATGAATTAAAAAATTATTTCAGTGAAACTTTAGGACTATGTGCCATGAAAATTTGAAATAATGAAACACGAGCTAAAAAGGAATGTTCAACAAAACCAGAAAAGAAAGTATTCTATATACAAGTTAAAAACCCAATAGCATTTAAAAATTTAAAAACATTTCGGTGGTATTTCTCGCCCACCAAGTCTTGTAATGTTGGAGGCGA
>JAOUZG010020259.1:0-11019 GCA_026289955.1 Argiope argentata
CACATTATCATTTATCTTCCTGGAATTAATTTGAGGTCGATGCGTCCGGGGTGGGTCCCATATGGACTGATTGGAGTGGGCATTGTTTTTTTCAAGTTTACGGGTGACTTGTTGTCTGCCACCAGATTTAGGGAAACGGGGGCATTGGCGCCAATTCGCTGCGTGGTCACCTGCACAGTTTGCACACTTTAATTTATCCTCGAAGGCTAGATGACATTCTCTAGCCCTGTGAGGTCCTGCACATTTGACACACTTCATAGGAAGCTTGCATGCTTCAGAACTATGAAAAAACCCCTGACACCGCCAACATTGAGAGGGCCCCTTTCTACCTCTGTATCGCTCGACTGAAATTTTTGTGCCAAACATTTCAGTCAGCGTGTAAATTGTGTCAGTCAGAGGGCCGTTTGTGATCTGCACATAAAATAACGGCATTGGAGACTTGGTCTGAAATTTTGACAGTTGAGTTATACTGACAACTGCAAAGCCTTCCTTTTTTAATTCCTCTTTGATATCCTCAATAGGAGTGCAGGAGGGAAGTCCTCGAAGTACGACCTTTCAGGGTCTATCTGATTTAAGCATGAAAGTTTTAAATTCGGCACCTTGTACTTCGAGGAGCCGGGAAAGGTTTCGGTGCTCGTCTTCTGTGTCAACAGTTAACTTTAAGAATTTGTTGCTCATTGTTGAGCGCATAGAAGGGGCCTCTAATTTTAGAATATTTAACATCAATTTGAAATCTGCCCTAGGTGTAACGAAGAAGGGCGGTATTCTCCTTCGTTTTGGCTGTGCAGGTGCCGACTCAGCATCGACCTCGTCTTCTAACGCAACCTCTTCAATGCCTTCTGGCAGAGTTTTTACATCAATATCATTTTTGCTTTTATCATTAATTTTGGCACTTTTATTTTTCCTAGTTAAATGTGCAGGTGGGGCTATAAAGCATTCCGCGTCAGCAATTCTTTTTTTATTTCCGTTAATTTCAACAGTATGCATTTTGTTTATTTGTTCCAGATTATTTAATTTACGCCTAGGCGTCTGGTTAGCAATAATTTTTTCCCTTTTGTTGTTATTACCATTTTTGTTTACATTAGCATTAGACACATTATCAACATTTACATTATTATCAATTTTATCATTAGAAACAATTTTATCATGGGATAGATTACTAACATTTTTATGCATTTTATCAACAATAACACTTTCATTAATAACATTTTTATGCATTTTATCAACAATAACACTTTTATTATTAGAGGTTGCGTTAGAGGCATCGTAGAATTTTTTACAAATTGAATTGACCTCTTCAATACTCACTGGGAGTTTGAAGAGGGGGATACCTAACTTATCTAACTGAATTTTGAGAATTTGACTCACCCGGTTTATTTCCGTCATGGCTTGTGCGTACTCGCTACTGTCAGATGCATGGCACCGAATAGCTTGCGCCCAACTTCCGAGAGTGTTCTTGGTGGCGATGGCCTGGATAATGTCCAGGTGATGTTGCGCTATGTAATCCTCGGAAATCACAATTGACGAGGGGGACACAGGTCGTTCACCCTCGATGGCACTATTGCACACACTTTCACTATTGACATACAAATTACTATCATCGATGCACATATCACTGACACTTTCACTGGTTTTAGCACACTCTTGTAACACTGCTTGGTGGTCGCTTCCAACTGGCACTTCCACTGGTGGTGGCACTTCCACGGCTGGTGGCAGCTTCTGGACTCCTCCTTTCGAGCTGTTGGTGGCTGAGTCGCTGGTGGCAGCTTGGTCGCTGGTGGCGTTTGCTCGCTGGCTGGTGGTGGCGTTTGCTCGCTGGCTGGTGGTGGCGGCATGGTCGCTGGCTGAGGCTGGCGACTTCCATGTCCTCGTCCGAGGGAGGTAAACTTGATAGCTCCTCTCCACTGGAGCCCTGAAAAGGGCGCGTCCGGCTGGCAGCCCTCACCTCCACCCCTCACCATCACCCATCTCCCTCACCTCCACCCCTAGATGCTCAACTCCCATTGGCTCAGAAACACCTCCTCCCAATCCGCGGAAGATGTGCTTCATCAGTGAAGTCAGAGCCTCATCAAGCTCCACCAGGGCCAGATGACTTACATCTCCTTCCCAGCTTCACTACAGTCCAGGGCATCTACGAAGCCAGGTTCTGTACGCACCAGGAGAATGGGGATAGCCTTGCTTCGCAAGGCGGGTGCCGCGGTCAAAATCTTCCACTATCACTTCCCTCCGCTAACATCTGCCAAGAAAATGACAACGTCTGGGACTTTGTGAGACCCTTTAAAAAGAGGGAAAGAAATATTCCGACCCTTAACGGTCCGGCCGGAATTGCCCAAACTGACCTCGAAAAAGCAAACTTCCTAGCAAACAGCTTGGAGAACCAATTTAAATTAAACCCTATTAGCAATGAAGAAACGGAAATCGAGGTCGAGGAAACTGTTAGTAACTTCACACTCAGCCAGATGGCTGTTGGTTGGTTGGTTGTGTGGGGTTTACTGGCGCAAGAGGCAGATTTGGCCATACTGCGCCAAGCAAATGGTAAAATTATAAAAGATAAATGTAATCCTTTGTTCAATTAACACATGAGCAATGAGATTAAATCAAATTAGTTTAATGAAAACAAAGATTAGAAAAAAAAAATTAAAACCCTGTACCATAACAGTTTGAAACAATAGTGTTAATATATATGAGCTAAAAATGAAAGTTAAACATACAGAATAATAAAAAATTCTCATATGCAAGTAAAAAACCCAATAGCCTTTAAGACCTTAAAAATATTTGGGTGATATTTTTCACCCTCCAGGTCTCGTAATGTGAAAGAAGTCAAGTTAAAAAACCAAGAAAGATAAGAATTAAAAACTGGACATTCAATTAAAACATGATGAACAGTAAAAGGAACTTGGCAGCTGTTACACATAGGTGCATTTTCTCCAAATATTAGATGTTTATGGGTAAAGCGTGTATGACCTATACGGAGACGAGTCAACTTAACATCCATCTCACGTATAGGGTGAACAGGCCAATCAAAAATGTCCGTTTTAATACTATGTAATTTATTTTGGATCTGCAGATCCCATGAACTTTGCCACATAGAACAGATGTAACGATAGATGGACCTTTTAACGTCGCAAAAGGGAATTCCTATGCTTAAAAAGGTCGTTGCAGTTTTTGCAGCCAAGTCCACCTTCTCATTCCCCAAGATGCCGACATGGCTCGGCACCCAACAGAAATTTATTTCAAACCCATCGTCTTTTAATAATTCCAAGAGAAATAAAATTTTAATGGCAAACGGATTCATCCGATTGTGATAGTGTCTTCAAAGCACTCATGCTATCGGTATAGATAACAAATATACGGTGAACAGAGGTTGAAATTTTTTGAATAGCGAAGAAAATCGCCACTAACTCAGCAGTAAAAACTGAACAACAATTGTGCAGGCGGTGGCTCAGTGTTTCAGATGGAAGAATGATCCCGCAACCAACATAACCATCTGATTTAGAGCCATCCGTAAAAATGGGCACGAAAGAAGAATACCGAAAACGGTGGTACAAAAAGATCTGTTGGAGAACACAAGGATCAGTTAATTTGTCAAATCCGGTAAAAGGATTCAAGAACGAAAACTGTGGGATGTCCCAGGGAGAAAAACAATAAGAGTTGGTAGTTTTAACATGAACAGCGTTAAGGTCCGAGTCAGGCAGAAGCAATCGGGCTCTCTCACAAAAGGGAAGGATGTGAGAGGGGCGGGCATTATACAGGCGACGAAGACCAACTGGCAATGATATTTCATTCAGTGGATGCTTCAGTACGGATTTTGTGCGGAAATAAAATATGGCAGACAGTTTCTTGCGTCTAAAAGAAAGAGGTGGCTGGTGACATGTAACATAGAGGCTTTCAACTGGAGAGGTGCGAAACGCACCAGAACAAATGCGCAAAGCAGAATGATGGACCGTATCCAGCCGTTTCAGAACAGACAAACAAGCGGAACCATAAACCATACACCCGTAATCAATTCTCGAGAGAACTATTGCCTGATAAATTCGTAGAAGAGAGGTACGATCGACACCCCAAGATGTTCGGGAGAGCACTTTCAATATATTTAATGTTTTTTCACACTTCTTCCACAAGTGTAAAATATGCGGAAGGAAGGTAAGCTTTCGATCAAATATCACTCCCAAAAACCGAATTTCGTCCACTACAGGAATAGGTATGTTTCGAATGGCAATATTTGGATCTGGGTGAAGGTTCCTCTTCCGACAAAAGTGAACACATCTACTCTTCTCAGGAGAGATTGCGTGTCCATTATTATTGCACCAGGTTATCAACCTATTGACTGCATTTTGTAACTGCCGCTCTATGAGATTCATATTGCTACCTTGGCATGAAAGCTGCAAATCATCAACATAAAGGGTTCCATTAACTGATGATGGTAAAACCGATAAAATCTGACTGATATGAAGTATAAAAAGTGTAACACTGAGGACACTGCCCTGTGGAACACCCTCAGCTTGTATAAAATGATTTGAGTAAACATTACCAATACGAACACGAAAAGTACGAAGTGATAAAAAATTTAATAAAAAAGTGGGCAAATTTCCTCTAAAACCAAATTTAAAAAGTGTGGAGAGTATACCATAGAGCCATGTACGGTCATATGCTTTCTCAATGTCGAAAAACACGGATACAAGGTGGTTCCTCCTAACAAATGTGTTGCGTATCTGGGTTTCCAATAGAACGAGGTTATCAAAAGTAGATCGACCTCTTCGGAAACCACTTTGCAACGGGGAGATGCATCCTTGTTTTTCCAGTTCATGCACAAGAAAAGCATTGACCATGCGCTCAAAGATCTTACAAAGACAATTCGTCAGAGCAATGGGCCTGTAACTCAAAGGGTTCGATGAATCTTTTCCAGGTTTTAATAATAGAATGACAATAGCTTCGCGCCATTGTGAGGGGTACTTTTGTTTAGTCCAAATTCTATTGTATAGTAGTAACAGATTTGAAAGAGAAGTGTCATTCAAATGGCGAAGCATATTGTATGTAACTCCATCAGGTCCAGGACTGGTATCATGGGTATTGGATAATGCTGTTTTCAATTCGTACATCCTAAATTCACAGTTATAAGATGGAGTGATTCGGTCATTAAAATGCAAAGGCAACCGTTCCGCGCGATTCTTAATTGCCAAAAATTCAGGACTATAAGAATCAATTGCGGAAACTTGTGCAAATGCTTGACCTAGAATGTTGGCAATGTCTAATGGGGAAGAATACTTCACATATCCCTATTTAGAACAGGAATGGAAGATTCCTGATATATGCCATTAGCAGCTTTTACCTTTTTCCATAGAATTTTGCTAGATGTAGAGGATGTGATAGATGATATGAATTGAATCTAGGATTCCTTCTGGCTACGACGGCGTATACGACGTGCTATTGCTTTCGCTTTTTTAAAGGCAACAAGGTTTTCTGTAGTAGGGTACCTTCGGAAGGTGTTCCATAACTTTTTCTGCTTTTTGTGACTATCGCGACAGGCTTTATTCCATCACGGTCGGCGAAATTTTCTTAGACGTGGTGAACTCTTTGGAATAGTGGAGGTTGCAGCACATAGCATAATATCTACGACATTTTGAACTGCTTCCGAAATATCAGTAGTATTTATCATAGTCTCTGTGATGTCTGCTAACTGCGAAAACGTAGTCCAGTCTGCCCGCTGGAATAGAAAACGTGGAGGACAAAAAGTCGCTCCACCGCTATCAGCATGGGAGATAATAATAGGATAGTGATCGCTATTATATAAATCCTTGCTACCTGACAAGGTTAGCAACGGCAGTAGTTCAGGAGAACATATGACCAAGTCAAGACTGTGGAAGGTGCGTGTGGGTTCATGAAAGTATGTTATTTCATCATTATTGAGCAAACAAAGACAGTTATTAGAAATGAACTGTTCTATTTGTTGCCCACGAGAATTTGTACTGTTCGAACCCCACAAAGTACTATGGCCGTTGAAATCACCAAGTAGGATGAAAGGTGAAGGAAGCTGGTCAACTAAGTTGTTAAGATCTTGCTGACAGATGACATCATGAGGCGGTAAGTAAATAGAACAGACTGTGACTAAAGTTTTTACGTGAACTTGTTTAGCCACAGCCTGCAGAGAGGTATGTAGAGTGATAGGATTGCTTGGATATAAATTGGAAGTAAAAATGCAGACCCCTCCAGAACTATGAGCTCCACTGTCTGCATCCTTCCGAACACAATTGTAACCACGTAATTTGAATGGGAAATTTGACTTCAAAAAGGTCTCTTGAAGACCAAAACAAACCGGATGAAATCTGTTAATTATTGTCTTAATATCTTGAAGTTTGGAACGAATGCCGCGACAATTCCAAGAAAGGAAGGTACCCATTAAGAGAGAGGTTTGTGAGGAGAGAGAGAATTAACATTCGTTGGAGTTGCCTGATCCTCGCAACTCATACTGAGCTCATATTCATCCTCAGACGGATGTAGTTTAATATCAGGGCTATTTAGCGTGCCTCCAAATATAGACTGTAAGTCCTTATGGACAACGCCTTGCGTCGCTCGCCCCAATGCGACGGAATTTTTTGACACTGAATTTTTAAGTTTCTTTCGTAGGTCCTTTTGCGTAAGGCCACGTTTGGCAAGGTTTAATGTCAGCGATGTTTGTGATTTTGATTTCCTTCTAACATGTGTTGAAATATCATCATTGGCTTTTAGAGAAGGCTCAGTATCAGAATCAGAAGTTTTTTCAATATTTTGTGCATTTCTGGTATATTTTCCGCAGTGATCACAATTACAATTTTTACAGAAAGTTTTTTTGGCTGCTGAAGCATAACTGACACCAGGAGTTGGGGTTTGTACATTAACTTTACGCCTGGCTTCGGGACAGGATAAGTTTTCTTTGATTTTTACTGCCATAACTTGCTTTTCCAGTGTCCAGCGAAGACAAGATCGAGAATATGAGGGATGTTCTCCTCCACAGTTTACGCACTTCTCTTGTGCGGTACACTGTTGGCTATCATGGCCTTTTTGTGCACAGCGGGCACAAGTAAGAGACCCGCGGCAATTCATTTTAGAGTGGCCAAAACGCTGGCACTGAAAGCATCTCAATGGATTGGGGATATATGGCCTCACCGGTAACTTAATATAGCCTGCATAGACGTACTCCGGTAATTTAGGAGTTTTAAATGTTATTATATGGTGCTTCGTCTCAAGTAGCTGTCCGTCACGTCGTATAGAAATTCGACGGACGTGTGTAACACCTTGAGTTTTCATTTCAGAAGCAATCAACTCTACGGGAAGATTTAATATTTCGCCGCAGGTAATGACGCCTTTAGAGCTATTCAATGATTGGTGAGGGATTACCGAAACTTTTATAGTTGCCAAGGTTTTAAGTTTTTGTATTTGCTGTGCTTGTTTGCGGGAAGAAACCTTCACGAGCAAGTCACCAGATCTCATCTTTCGAATTGATGAAACTTCGCCGACTGTAGCGTTTATAGCCTTTTGTACAAGGAACGGAGAGACTGTTTCAAAAGTGTCTTTGTTTTCGGAAACTCTGCTTAGTATAAAAAATTTGTCAAAATATTCAATAGTGTTTGAAGAAATTGGTACTTTATATTGCCCACTGAAGGGACCACGTTTCGAGGAGCCTATACGATATAAAAAGAATTCAGGCCCAGCGGCATCACCCACCACGGAGCCCAACAAGGGATAGCAGTAACTGGCTCTAGATGTTCCTAGCCTCAGCACTTACTATAATGCTAACTGGAACCTATACGCTGGGAGTTACCTCCGGGGACAGTGACCACCCTTAACGCCAAGCCCAAGCAGTAACCCCTTCGCTTGATCCCTAGCAGACTAATCACTCATGTGGTTAGGTACCGGCCGATTGATACACCGGGGACCACAGTGCACCACCCGTCTCTCAAATGGGTTGCCACGCACGGCCAACACGTGTGGACTTTTGCTGTCCATAAGAAGCAGGAAGCAAGCAGAGTGGCGACAGCTTCTCATGGAGAGCTCCCTCGCTTGCCGTCGAGGGAAAAGAAGAATCAAGCAGACAGCAGAAGGCGTAGAGGAGGATAAACATAAAGGGAGGAAAGATCCCTGGGAACCTCGGGATTGGGACACCCGTACTCACCTATAGTAGGTGAGCCCCTGAGGGGCTCAGCCAGATGGCAGCACATTACGGACATCTTATCTCTGTTGTAAACATTGACCCCCCTAAGCCATCTGAAGTCCTCAGTGATCAAAAAGCTCCGAGTTGGCAAAGCGCCCGGACAAGACAACATCACAAACAATATAGTCAAAAATCTCCCCCTCAACATCACAATTATTCTCACCCTCTTAGTGCAAAAGATCTTGGAGGTAGGTTACTTTCCAGCACGATGGAAGACAGCCACACTCATACCAATTTATAAACCTGGAAAGGATCCGACGGAACCCACCAGTTACAGACCCATATCACTGCTTTCCTCTATCAGCAAAATTAACGAAAGCATCATTTTAAAAAGATTCAACGCGCACCTAGAAACCAACAACATTCTCTGTGCTGAGCAATTTGGGTTCAGACCAACGCTAAGCACATCACACCAACTCATCAGAGCAACAGAATACATAACGTCAGGTTTCCAGAACAAACCGAAAACAGGCGCTGTCTTCCTAGATATCCAGAAAGCTTTCGATAGGGTATGGATTAATGGATTAATTTACAAGCTAATTAAAACAAACACACCAGGATATCTAATTAAAACCATTATTTCATATCTCAATAATCAAAGCTTCAGAGTCAGGGTGAAGAATGAACTCTCAGACATTAAAAACATACAAGCAGGAGTTCCTCAAGGCTCAAAGCTCGGCCCAGTACTCTTCTCCTGATACATCAACGATATTCCTATACAATTTAACACCATGTTATGCTTATATGCAGATGACACTGCAATTCTGGCCAAAAATCACAATCCTAAATATGTACAAATAGCACTCAACAGGCATCTTGATAAAATCACTAAATGGATGAGAAACTGGAGAATAGAAATTAACGCGGATAAAACTGTTGCAGTGCTATTTCACAAAGCTCCCAAAGACAAAAATTTTAACAAAATTCAAATAAATGGAAAATGCATCCCCTGGTCTCAGGAAGCCAAATATCTCGGAGTCATAATGGACCGAAAATTAACTTGGAAACCACATATATTATACTTAAAAGAAAAATTCCGAGCACAGGCGCGTAAATTTTTCCCCCTAATATCTCGGAATTCTAAAATGAACAGGGACTCAAAAATGCTTATTTACACAGCCTATTTGCGACCAATATTAACTTACGCATGCCAGGTATGGGGTCACACAGCAAAAACTAATTTTAAAATTGTAGAGAGATTGCAAAATTCCATAATTAGAAGAATATGCAACGCAAGATGGGTCATGACCAACTCTGAAATTTATAAAGATTTAAAATACCCCACGTTCAAACAAACTGCAAAAAAGATATCAACTAATTTCTTCAATAACCTCGATAATCATGAAAACCCAGCTATAAAAGACTTAGAAATTTACTCCCCCTCACTCAAAATTAAAAGACCCAGAAATATTCTGATTAACTAACTTACACCTCATCTATGTATCAACTGAAAAACTTAACTTTTTCTTGTGAACCCTGCATGCAGATTGGTACTGAACAAACAATAGATTATACTAACTCCTAAGCCAAATTCTCATTCTTCTACACCCTCTCCGGACTCATACAACCTAACTCACCCACCCATCTGAAGCTGATCGCCCATTGGAAGCCAGCACCACCACCTCTTCCTCCCTTCCTCTTCGACTGGGGTAGACTGCGTTCATCTTCATTCCACTACCAGTACAGAGCCTGAGCTGACCAGAGCAACCCAAGTCCATGTCATCCAACAGAGCCATGTGGAACTCACTATCCTTCCGCCACTACAGGAGATAGCTTCTGATTGAAGCGGGCTCTCCTTCAATTGCACCAGTCTTCGACTTCCCTCCTGCACTGATTCGAGTCCTGGGTATTGAACGTAGAAGACGTATCTCCTCTGCTCCGCTCCCTAGACTGCTGAACGCTACCTCATTTGCCACAATTCGTCCTTTTCGGGATTAGTTTTGGAAGGAACCCGAAGATTGCAATACAAGGAAGATGGACAATATGTCTGACGACGAAGAGCCGCCGAAGCGCCGCTGCGTAGAAGACGGCATGCAGATAGACTTTGAAAGAAGCCCAGACACCTGCGAGAACTGCAAGATGAAGCAAGCCCTGATCCTAGATACCGAATCTCTCCGGATGGATATTGACGCCTATGAAAGGAAGATACATCATCTGCAAGATAGATGCGACGCCACTCCAGAAAACACCGCCATGTGCCAGAAACTTTATGAAGAAAGGGCCTGTGCGTTAGCCAAGTTGGAGCACCAAATGGGTTCGTTAGATTCCATTACTGCGTGTATTTTCCCCGAGAGATGCAGCCTTTACCCAAATAAAAATAAAGGAAATAGTTTTCAAACGGTTTCCAAAAGCAAAGCCGCGAAACCACAAAAAATAGGCCAACCCACCCCAATTAAAACACAAAATAAATACAAACAACTAGAAAAAGAAATTGGTAATTTAAACTTAGAGGAGGAAGCAGGAAAAGTCCCCAAAAAAATACCCCCCCATCATGCTGAAATTTGAGAAAGACTACGATAGAATTATCGAAGAAATAAGTAAAAATGCAACCGTAGTTGAGGCTAGGCTCAGTAATGATTTTATCAAAATATTCACCGACACAGCCGAAAACCATAGGAAAATCCAGGAATTTTGTAGGGCAAATAAATTTCAACTTTATGTAATACCACCAAAGGCCAGCAGACCTGTCAAAGTGGTAATCAGAGGACTCCACACCACACACATGAAAGATGACATAGAACATCAACTAACCAACTTAGGCTTTAGTGTGGCAAAAGTCACACGAATGACACAGGCAAAAACCCGAGTACCCCTCCCCCTATTCCTAGTAG
>JAOUZG010020259.1:16019-34199 GCA_026289955.1 Argiope argentata
AGCCTTCCTAATCTCACTAAGCATGCTGTTGAATTCACCAGAAAATTAAGAGTGAACTTGAACTGAAATTAAGAGTGAACTTGAAAATAACGAATTTCATGTTGATAAGGTAACCCGAATGACACAATATAGTACTAAAAATCCACTACCATTCTTCCTTGTAGAACTCGCAAAAAATAAACAGGCAGAAAAAATTTATGAGTTGAAATGTATAGGCTATCTCAGAATTACTATCGAGCCATACAGGGGAAGAGGCATGGTTTCTCAATGCTTCCGTTATAATTTTTTTCATCATACCTCTAACAACTGTAAGATGACCCCAAGATGCATAAAATGTAACGGCGCTCATGAAACTAGAAACTGCGTAGACACTGAAAGAATGGCTCAACCAAAATGTATCAATTGTAACGAAGTTGGTCATGTTGCCTCTAACAGAAGATGTAAAAACTTCCCCAAATTAAATAACCCAATCTCCAATAGAAATAATTACTTTGCTAAAAACCAAGCTAAAATAAGGGAAAACGTTAGTTTTGCCAGTCTATTGAACCCCACTACACGCCAGGAGATGGCGCCACATGACGGAGGGTCAAACTGGGTAGAGAACAAGCAGGACAACATCTCAGACTTAGGCGACGTAGCGAGCCTGTTAGAAGCTTTTCGCGAGTTCCAAAAATTTCTGAATGAGTTCCCCTGGTTAATAGATCTTCTTAAACAAGTAAATCAGGTTAAAACACCAGCAGAGAAAATGACACTATTTTGTTCAGCGCTCATGTCTCATGCTTCTATCGGGGCTAACTAATAGTTTCACTTATTAGTCTACGCATTGTTTACTGGAACGCAAATGGTATCAATGGAAAAATTCATGACTTTCGTAACTTTGTAAATAAGTATAACCCCGATGTTATTTTACTACAAGAAACCCACCTTAGACCACAAAGAAACATCTTCCTGGCGAATTATTATTCATATTACAGTTATAGATTTAATCAAGCAGGAGGTGGAACTGCAATCCTTATTAAAAACGGTCGACCCCACAAAGTGGTCACCCCCCATTACTGCAAAATGTAGAAGCGACCGTGGTGCAGCTTAGTAATAATAATGAACCCTTAAATTTAATCTCCACCTACATCCCACCCAGTGCTGATAATTTTAGTTTTATTTTTGATCTGGAACTATTAATTAATTTAGGGCCTAACCCAATTCTCTGCGGTGATTTTAATGCACACCACGTCAGCTGGGCTAGTAAGAAAAAATGTCCCAAAGGAAACTCTCTACACCACTTCGCCCTTCAGGCCGGACTTGATATTATTGCCCCCTCCACCCCCATTAGATTCGGTCTCCACTCAGCATCCACAATCGACCTAACAATAGTTAAAGAATTTCAATACCCTTATGAAATTTACTCTGTGTCCGAGCTAAGCTCTGACCATAACCCAGTACTTCTGAACTTCTTCCTTAACTACTCCTTGCTAATGACATGGTTGACGGAGTACCTAGCCGCTGTCAAGGGGCTTTAACCTCCGGTAGATGACAGGAAAGTAGTTAAATAGCATATCTTTCAATAGACAGGCGTGGCCTTCTTCGAAGAGAGTCAACAGTTGAGTGAGCATCATTCGAGTACTTGTTGAGGTTCAGGTTGCTGCTTATTGGTTGAGAGGAGGATCCGGATGAAAAGTATCGTTTTGTGTCGTTCAGAAATGTTTTTATTAAGTGCATAAAGGGTTGAGGGAAAGTCACGGTTGCAGTTGGTTGGGGAGTGAAGTGTTGAATTTCTGAGTGGTTGCAGTTTAGAGGTGATGAAAAGGTTAGATTGACCTAGTTATGGTTTCGTATTGATTTAACGGTTGAGAATTACATTTAAGGCCATTTAATTTTGAATTTTAAGTATATTATGTCAAAACAACAAGGTCTGGGGCAATGCTGCGGTGAATTAATTTAAAAGATCGTGAAAATAAAAATTTAGGATTAAAATTTAAAATAGAAAGTTTAAAATATAAGTGGAAATAATTAAATAATTCCTTAACTACTCCCTGCCAAAATCCACTGCTATATATAGTACTAGCTGCAAAAACTTCAGTTTAACGCTCGACTAATCAGAAACCCCGAAAATAGGCGAAATCCAAAATCCCACTGAACTTGAAAACGTTGTTACCCAACTCGAAGAACAGATTTTAAATGTTAAAAAAACTAGCCGAAACCCCGATTTTAAAAGTGCAAAAGTATATTGATCCTAAAATTAGATATTTAATTCGCGATAGAAACTTCGCCAGGAGGAAATTTCAAAAAACTAGAGATCCAGTCTTCAATCGATTTATGAATAAACAAAACAAGGAAATTGAAAAACTTAGCAGAGAAATTGATAACAATGAAATCGTCAACCAAATCTCAAACGTCAACACTGAAGACGGTTCATTATGGAAGCTTGTTAAAACTTTTAAAACAAAAAATTCCGCACCTGAAAGGCCATACTAATATTGCAGAAATTGATAAGGATAAAGCAAACTGCCTAGCTAATGGCCTTGAGAACCAATTTAAACTCAATGATATAAATGACTCATTGACAGAACAAATTGTGGATAATACAGTCGATAGCTTTCTGGAATCACTCCCACAAAAATTTACTGACTTCTCGCCTCCTACTACTTTGGAAATTAAAAACTATATTGATAAACTTAATGTGAAAAAAGCCCCTGGTATGGATTGAATCAGCAACTTAATGCTTAAAAAACTCCCCGATAATTACATCATTTTTCTGACCCAAATAATTCATAATATGTTAAAACTTGGTTATTTCCCTAATAAATGAAAAACGGCAGCTGTAATTCCTATTTCAAAACCGGGCAAAGACCCCACAATACCTAACAGCTACCACCCTATTTCTCTCCTCCCATCTATAAGTAAAATAGCAGAGCACATCATTCTAGAAAGACTCAATAAATTCCTTAATGACAATATTCTTACTCCCGAGCAATTCGGTTTCCGCATTAAACTTTCAAAGACACATCGACTACTCAGAGTAGTTGAGCTTATTGAAGAAGGATTGGAAAATGACCAAAAATCCGCTGCAGTATTCCTTGATATCCAGAAAGCTTTTGACAGAGTTTGGATCAAAGGCCTTAATAACAAACTCATTAATTGTAATATCCCCCAACACCTAGTCAAAATTATTACATCATACCTCAGCAATAGATCCTTCAGGATTAAGCTCAGCAATGTTTTATCTGAGGTTGGTTGATTGGTTTGTATGGTTTATTGGCGCAAGAGCCATATTTGGCCATACTGCGCCAAGCAAATGGAAAAATTATAAAAGATAGAAAATATAATCCTTTGGTAAATTAAGACATGAGTGATGAGATTAAATCACATTAGTTCAATGAAAACAATGATTAGAGAGCAAAATTTAAAACCCTGTACCATAACAGTTTGAAACAATGATGTTAATGTATATGAACAAAAAATGATAGTTAAGTATACATAATAAAAATTTTCATATACAAGTAAAAAACCCAATAGCCCTTAAGAACTTAAAAATATGTGGGTGGTATTTTTCACCCACCAGGTCTCGTAATGTGAAAGAAGTCAATGTAAAAAAACAAGAATGATGAGAATTAAAAACTGGACATTCAATTAAAACATGATGAACATTAAAAGGAACTTGGCAGCTGTTGCAAATAGGCGCATTCTCTCCAAATATTAGATGTTTATGGGTAAAGCGTGTATGACCTATACGGAGACGAGTCAACTTAACATCCATTTCACGTATAGGATGAACAGGCCATGAAACAATATCAGTTCTAATGGAATGCAATTTGTTTCCGACCAGAAGATC
This sequence comes from Argiope argentata, assembly GCA_026289955.1. Taxonomy (NCBI): domain Eukaryota; kingdom Metazoa; phylum Arthropoda; class Arachnida; order Araneae; family Araneidae; genus Argiope; species Argiope argentata. The sequence goes on from JAOUZG010020259.1 coordinate 19,849, forward strand.
CCATAACTTTTGCCAGTTAGAATAGATGCGATGAACAATGGCCCTGTTAACATCGCAGAAGGGAATCCCTATGCTCAAAAGGGTCGATGCAGATTTTGCAGTCAAGTCTGCATTCTCATTTCCAAGGATACCGACGTGACTTGGAACCCAACAGAATTTTAATTGAAACCCATCGTTTTTTAAAAGTTGTAAAGTAAATAAAATTTTAATTGCAATCGGATGCATCCGATTGTAATAGTGTGAAAGTGTCTCCAAGCACTCATGCTATCGGTGTATAAAATAAATTTACGCTGAGTTGAAGCTGATATTTTCTGGAGACCGCACAAAATTGCTACCAACTCAGCAGTAAAGACAGAGCAACAATCGTGAAGACGACGACCGACTGTATTGGATTGAATTATTATTCCACAACCGACATGACCATCCGATTTCGAGCCATCCGTGAAGATTGGATTAAAAGAAGAATACCGAACAGAGAAAAAGCTGTTGGAAAACAACATGAGCAGTTGAGGATTTCTCGAATCCAATGAAAGGATTCAAGTACGAAAACTGTGGAATGTCCCAGGGTGGGATACTAAAAGTATCAACTGCTTTAACACGAACAGTGTTAAGGTCCAAGTCATGCAGGAGAAATTTGGTACGCTCGTAAAATGGAAGAATGTGAGAGGGACGGGCATTATAAAGTCGGCGAAGACTAACTGGCAGTGACATCTGGCTGAAGGGATGCTTCGATAAAGATTTTGTTTGAAAATAAAAAGATGCAGACAGTGTCTTTCGTCTTAAAGAAAGAGGTAGCTGGTGACATATAACAGAGACTTTCAACTGGGGATGTACTGAATGCACCAGAGCAAATGTGCAAAGTAGAATGATGAACAGTATCTAGGCGTTTGAGGACAGATAAACGGGCAGATCTATACACCATACACCCGTAATCAATTCGAGATAGAATCTATGCCTGATAAATACGGAGAAGTGAGGTTCTATCGGCACCCCAAGATGTTCGGGAGAGCACTTTCAACACGTTTAATTTCTTCTCACACTTTCTTCCAAGTTGTATGATATGTGGAAGAAAGGTGAGCTTAGAATCGAAGATCACTCCCAAGAACCGTACTTCTTTAACTACAGGAATAATTGTCTTTAATTTGAATATTGGGATCCTGATGAATGCCTCTTTTGCGACAGAAATGCACACAGCTACTCTTTTCTGGGGATATAGTGTGCCCATTGTTATTGCACCAGGATAACAATTTATTCACTGCACTTTGTAATTGTCACTCTATTAAATTTATGTTGCTGCCTTGGCATGAGATCTGCAGGTCGTCAACATAAAGTGTTCCAGTAACAGATGAAGGCAAATGATTTAAAATCTGGCTCAGATGAACAATAAAAAGAGTGACACTGAGGACACTGCCTTGCGGAACGCCCTCAGATTGAATAAAATGATTAGAATAAACATTACCAATTCGAACACGAAAAGCACGTTGTGTCAAAAAGTTTTGTAAAAATATGGGCAAGTTACCCCTAAAACCTAGAGTAAAAAGTGTTGAAAGTATGCCGTAGAGCTATGCACGGTCGTATGTCTTTTCAATGTCAAAAAAATATTGAAACAAGGTGGTTTCTTTTTACAAAAGCCTTGCGTATTTGGGTTTCCAGTAGAGCGAGGTTGTCGAAGGTCGAACGACCTCCTCGGAAACCACTCTGCAACGGGGAGATGCATCCATGTTTCTCCAATTCGAAAATTAGGCAAACATTGACCATGCGCTCGAAGGTCTTACACAGACAGTTTGTAAGAGCAACGGGCCTGTAGTTCAGAGGGACAGATGGTTCTTTGCCAGGTTTTAATATAGGAATCACAATAGCTTCTCGCCATTGTGAAGGGTATTTCTGCTCAGTCCATATTCTGTTAAAAAGAACTAACAGATTGGACAGTGAAATGGTATTTAAATGGCGAATCATGTTATATGTGATTCCATCTGGACCAGGACTGGTATCATGGGCTTGAGTCAGCGCCGTTTCCAATTCAGACATCCTGAATTCACAGTTATATGGAAGAGTACTTTGGGTTTGAAATAGCAAAGGCAACCGCTCAGCCCGATTCTTAATTGCCAGAAAATTAGGACTGTAAGAATCGGTTGCGGAAACTTGTGCAAACGCTTGGCCAAGTATATTAGCCACGTCTGATGGGCTCGAATACATCATATTACCAGTTTTTAAAACAGGAATCGAAGTTTCATGATATATCCCATTGGCAGCCTTTACCTTTTTCCATAAACTGGAAGTAGTGGATGTGATAGTTGAAACAAAGTTAGTCCATGATTCCCTCTGGCTACGACGTCGAATGCGGCGAGCTAGAGCTTTGGCTCTTTTAAATGCAATCAAATTCTCAGTAGTTGGATACCTTCTAAATAAATTCCACATCTTTTTCTGCTATTTATGATTGTCGCTGCATGCTTCGTTCCACCACGGTCTACGAAATTTTCATAGACGCGGAGGACGAAAAGTCGCATCGCGGCTATCAGCATGGGAGATGATTTGGGGAAAGTGGTCACTATTGTGCAGATCATCCGCAACTGTAAAATTCAACATTGGTAGCAATTCAGGGGAGCATATGGCCAGGTCAATATAGTGGAAACTACGTGTGGGCGCGTGGAAGTACGTTTGCTCGTTATTATTGAGCAGACAGAGATCGTTATTAGCAATAAACTGCTCAATCTGCCGCCCACGAGAGTTTGTACTACTCAAGCCCCATAATGTACTGTGTCCATTGAAATCACCAATTAAAATGAAGGGCTTAGGAAGCTGGTCCACTAAGGTATCAAGATCCCGTTGACGTATGCTATCATGAGGCGGGAGATAAATGCAGCAGACTGTGACCAAAGCTCGTGTATGAACCTGTACAGCCACAGCCTGAAGAGAAGTATGCAATCTTAGAGGTGTGCTTGGGTATAAATTAGACGTGAAGATACAGACACCACCAAAACTATGAGATCCAGTGTCTGCATCTTTCCGAACACAGCTATATCCGCGTAATTTGATAATAATGTTGGGTGTCAAGAAAGTTTCCTGAACACCGAAGCAAACAGGATGAAAAATATTGCATATGGATTTTATGTCCTGAAATTTTGAGCGAAGACCACGACAGTTCCATGAGAGGAAGGAACCCATTAAGAGAGCGGTTTTGAGGGAAATATTTTAGAGGCTTTAGTTTGAATTGCTTCAATTTCGCAACTCATCTCCAAGTCATCCTCATCCTCGGACGGGTGCAGTTTAATATCGGGGCTATTTGACATACCAAAAATGGACGTTAAGTCCTTATGGGCGTTACCTAGCGTCGCAAGCCCAAGAGCGACGGAATTCTTTAATGTTGACTTTTTCAATTTCTTATGAACTTCCTGTAATGTAGGACCACGTTTTGCGAGCTTCAATGTCAGCGATTTTTGTGCTTTTTTCTTTGGTTTCTTTTCTGAAACAGCAGGAGTTTCAGGAGTACTACTGATGGAGTTTTCAGTATCAGAAGAAATATTTTTTAGCTGTTTGGTAGACGGGAAATTTTTTGCACAGTTTGCACAAGAACAGTTTGCACAAAATGACTTTTGCGCAACAGAAGCATATGTTTTGCCAGGAGTAGGGGTTTGAGCTAGAACCTTACGCCTAGCTTCAGGATAAGTCAAGTTTTCTTTAATTTTGAGAGTTGTGATCTGTTTTTCTAGTTGCCAACGCGAGCAGGATCGAGAGTAGGATGTATGATCGCCACCGCAGTCCACACACTTTTCTGGTGCGTTCCTAAATGGTTCCTAAAATGGAAAAGAGAAATCAACGCCACTAAAACCGAAGCAATTTATTTTACTAGATATAACTATCATAAAAACTCCCCCCCCTTAAAATAAGAAATCAGGTAATTCCATGGTCTAAGAAATGCAAGTATCTTGGAGTCATATTAGACAGTAAATTAACTTGGAAGCCCCACTTTTATTATATAACTAAAAAGTTTCGAGACCTAACTCGTAAATTTTATCCCTTAATTTCTCGAAACTCCAAAATGCCCAGGGAACACAAAATGCTTATTTACACCGCCTATTTGCGTCCAGTAATTACTTATGCCTGCCCGGTGTGGGGGTATGCCCCTAAATGTAATCTAAAAATTGTTGAATTACTCCAAAATGTTCTCATTAGAAATATTTGCAAAATGAACTGGTACATGCCTAATACCAACATGTACAAAGCACTTAACTACCCTCCACTCAATAAATTCATACAGAAACTAGAGAAAAAATTCTTTGATAATATGGAAAATATTAATAATGATGCAATAGCTAAAATCCCTAAATATACCCCCAATAGTAAAATTAGACGACCTAGAAACATCTTGCTTAATCCTTAAATAATAATTCCTAATTGTAATTTAACTTATCAACTTCTAACTAAATCTCATGTAACTTAGTTCCTTCACTACTTGGAGCCATACCTCCACGCCCCACTCAGCCAACAACATGCAGCCCTGATACACGCCACCTCACCCCATTCCATCCAAAACCGAGGTTATAAAATCCACTGCAGCAGGCTCATCACCGCTTCCAGCGCACATCGCAGAAGATCAAGGCAACGCAGAGAAGCAAGGCCACTGTTAGATCAGCAGTTTCGAGGATAAGCCCCTGCCGGGGCTAGGCGCCTCGCTAACCTACAACTACAAAAACTATTCATTACTATTGCAGAGACAGTTGAAAAGGATGAAGAGCTTGTCTAGTGGGGAATTAACATTTTTCATTTCTTTGATGGCTGCTTTGAGTCCTGGGAAGCTTTTAAAAACTTTGGTCAATTCTTGGAATAATTCAAACATATCAGTTAAGTCAGAGGCGGGGTTATTTAAGAATTTATTTTCATTTGCATTGCTATTTATTTGTACCGGCTGTTGAGGTAGATTCGTTTTGAGGGAGCTTGCATACGAGAAAGTTGGTTTTACATGATTTGATTAAAATCGCTGATTCCTGTAAAGTGGCGGGTTTTTTGGTTTTGGAAAATTTGGGCATCCGCGGTACGCCGCAGTATGTCCCTCCTGACTACAATTTATGCAAACTGGATTCTGGGTGCGTTCTTTATTAGCGCAGTTTCTAGTTTGATGTTCCCCTGAGTATTTTAAACAACGCGGTTTTAAGGAGCAATTATGGGAGACATGGCCGAAGTTGTTACAATTGTAACATTGGGCTATTTGGTTGCGACCTCTATAAGATTCAACAGTTACTTTCAAATAATCAATGTCGGTAATTTCATAGACCTGCTTAACAATTCCATTTTTATTTAATTCTGCCAATAAAAAGGGTAAAGGTAAAGGTCTGCGTATTTTAAATTGCGTTAAGCAAACTATTTTATTAAAGGAAAATCCTCTATTTTTAAGTTCCTCTTCTAGCGACTCATTCATGTAGTCTATCGGTAAACCTTTAAAAACAACTTTCACTGGCCTTTGGGTTTCGGTGGTAATTGCAAAAAATTCTAAGTTGTTTTCCCTGCAGAATTTTTGAATTTCTTGGTGATTTTCTATGTTCTCTGGGAAAATTTACTCAGTTTCTTCATTTTCATTAGTGGTCATTTTTTCATCATTTAAAGCATCGTATCTATTTTTAAGATTAATTTTATCATTAACTTGGACATTTGAGGTAGCTCTAGCAGTTTTTCTTTTAGGAGACTTTTTAAAATCATCATTTTGCTCAATTACGGGGGCAGCCTGGGGTTTGACACAGGAAATAGTTTTTATCTCACCAAGGAGCTTCTCTATTTTTCCTTTTGCTTATTTCCATCGTTTCCTTGTTGATCGTAGGATCTCCCCTAGTATCTGTCATAAGGGAATCAATATTGTTCCTATGCATCTCGATCACAGCTTCAAATTTCTCTCTTTTGATACAATTTTGACATTGGCAATAATCGTCATCAACTAGAAATTGGGGGTGTACGCAACGTTTTTTCGATATCGCGCCTGCACTCACAGGCCGCCTCCACGACAAAGCCTCAAAAGGACGAGTTGGAACCTGTGAATTTCCTAGCCCATCAACCTGACATCCGCTCTCCTGGTTGCGTGGATGACTATGAGTTCAATTGACGAGGCGTCTAGCTCCGTCAGGGGCTTATCCCCAAGCTTGGGAGAGGTTGTTGTGAGCGTAGCGAGCAAAGAACTGCCATGGTCTGAGAGATTGCCTAGAGTACCCAAAAGGGTAGGGGCGTGGCTATAGAAGGAAAGAAGAATTGACATTGGTTGCTGTTTATAGGTATAAGACTTGGAAGGAGAAGTTGACATTCAGTTCCTCGTTTGAGGGAGCAAGCTGGAAGGTTCTACCTATTCAGCTCTTACCACGCACTTCACCCTGAGCGAACTGACAGCAACAACCGAATCCAGGCCCGACTCGTCCTTTTTAGGACCAGATGCGGAAGGGTCCCCGGAGATGGATTCGAATAAGAGAATATGCCTAGATATAGAGGAAGGGATGAATATTGAAAACCACGACACACATCCAACTACACCTGCCCAACATGCACCCAAAGACAACACCTGGAAGAAAAGGTCAGCTTAAAACAAATTCTGATACACGATCTACAAAACACTCTACCGAGAATCAGGGACAACTTTGGGGACGGCCACATCGAGTACACCCACACCAAACAACTATTGGACCATTTCATTAAAGAACAGGAGACAGCCAAGGGTGAGTTATTTAATCTTAAATCTTGTGAGGACTCTAATTGCAAAACTAACAATAGTGACTTTCCCCCTCTCCCCCAAACGGCAGGAAACAATATGTAGAAATTGGTCTCTCCTAGTAAAAGAAAGACCCCAAAAAATTAGGACACAACAACTGAGAGTAATATCCCAATACAAAATAAATTTCAAAATTTAAATATTGACGAAGTTGAAGAAATTCCAAGCCTTGAATAACTAAATCGCGTGCCACCCATAATGCTAAAGTTTTCGGAAAATTATGGGAAAATTCTAGGTAAAATTAATGAAGCATGTGGTGAAACCACCAATAAATTCAATAACGGGTTTATAAAAATATACGCTAGCTCTCCCACTCAACACCAGAATATCCAAAAATTTTGCGAAATCAACGGCCACGAACATTATATTATCACTCCAAAGAGTTAACGCCCGCTAAAGGTCGTAATAAAAGGACTCCCTCATGAATATCCAGCACAACGAATATTGGAATCACTAAAAGAATCAGGATACCCCGCAAATAGAGTAGTACAAATGACTCAATCTAGAACCAGACGTCCGCTACCCTTTTTTATGGTAGAACTAAATAAAACTAAGGAGGCCGAAAAAATATTTGATCTGCAACAGCTTGACTATCTTAGCGTAAGTATTGAACACTATAGAGGGCGTAATATGATAACACAGTGTTTCAGATGTAACTTGTTTAATCACACTGCTAATAACTGCCACCTAGCCCCCAAATGTTTGAAATGTAACGGCAAACACCAAACTAATGAATGTAGCCAAAAAGAAAGAATTGAAATACCAACCTGTATAAATTGCGGTAAACAGGGGCATATAGCTTCCTATCGCGGTTGTGAAAAATTCCCCAAGATCCCAGCACCGGCAACTAACCGCGCCAATTACTTCCAACGAAATCAGTCACAAATTTGAGAGAATACAACTTTCGTCAGCATGTTCAAGCCACCTAGTAATCAAGAGATGGCACCACGTGAGCATGTCTGAAGTAAATAAAACCACGTGACCACCGACTCGGGAGCTAGCGGCCACGCGGACCTGGCAGAGACCTTCAAAATTCTACAGGAAACATTAGACGAATTCCCTGACCTAGTAGAACAAGTTAAGAAAATTAAATTAGCCAAAACAAAAGAAGAAAGGAAACTTAAACTCATGGACTTACTTCTACCCATGCTTCTTAATTCCTTCTAAAATTCACTCCTAATAGCTTGCGCATTGTTTACTGGAACGCAAATGGCATTAAAAATAGAATCACTAATTTCCGTAACTTCGTAAATAAGTACAACCCCGATTTTATCTTACTTCAGGAAACCCACCTTAGACCACATAGGAAAATCTTTCTGGCGAATTACTTCTCGTATTATAGCTATAGACTAAACCAAGCATGCGGTGGAACAGCAATCTTAATTAAAAACGGCTTACCTCACAGTGAGGTCCCCCTACCTTCACTACATTACGTAGAAGCTAGTGTGGTACAGCTCAATATCAAAAAAGATGAACCCATCACCCTAATTTCTATTTATATTCCCCCCCAGCACCGACCAATCTAACTTTATTTTTGACATCGAAAACTTAATGCAAACAGGCCCCAAACAAATATTCAGTGGAGATTATAGCGCTCACCATACTAGCTGGGGAAGTAAAATTAACAATACAAGAGGTAACACTAAAATCATTCGCCCTTCAGGCCGGATTAGAGATAATACCTCCATCAACCCCAACCAGATATGGACCTGATTCAGCCAACACCTTAGATCTAACTTTAATAAAAGATTTCCAGTATCCCTACGAAATTCAATCTATCCCCGAACTAAGTTCGGATCATAACCCAGTACTGCTCACCTTCTATCTCAATTACACACTGCCAAAAAATCAAGACAAGATGGAATTTAACGAGGCGCCGAGCCCCGGCAGGGGCTTAATCTTCGACCTTTGCTGGAATGGAAGCGAGACTTGGCTCTTGGTAGCTATGACCTGGACTTCGTCTTTCCCTTGGTTGTAGAGGTGGAGAGGGTGCGTGAGGTTGTTAGGATCTGAACTTCTATTGGCTGCTGGCTGAGTATATTTAAACTCTTTCAGAAAAATTTTAGTTACTAAGTGCATTTGAGAGAAGGAAGAATTCCAAATTTTCCCAAAATTGATTCAAGTTACCAAAGAAATGAGCAAACCCAATGATCCCATGACTAAGTTCTACTGCCAAAAAAAATCAAAGTACGCATCGAACTAAATGAAATAACTTCCAACATATCCTGAGCCAATCAGAGACCCCGATTCCAAACAAAATCAGCGATACAGGAGAAATAGACAATATGGTAGCCCTGTTTGAAAAGGAAATACTAAATGCAAAAATTCAAGCAACCATACCCATAACTCATAAGCAAAAATGCATCAATCCTCAGCTTAGGACCCTAATCAGAGAGAGAAATTTCGTCAGAAAGAGCTTCCAACAAACTAGAGATCCAGTATTTAAGAGATTTATGACCCGCTTAAATAAATACAAAAATTAGGGAATAAAACTGAAAATGAGGAAATTGTAAGTAAAGTTGTTAACGTGAATACAGAAGATGGAACCTTCTGGAAACTTATTAAAAGTCATAAAAGTAAAAAACAAAAAAAAATTCCGCCCATTAACGGCCCAGCTAGTATCGCAACCACGGACCTAGAAAAAGCAAACTGCTTGGCGAACAGCCTCGAGAAACAATTTAGTCTTAATAACTTAAATGACACAACAACAGAAACGTTAGTAAATAACACAGCCAAGGCCCTCCAAGATGATCTACCAAAAAACTTTTCTAACTTTGAACCCCCAACAGACGATGAAATTAAAAATTGTATCAAAAAATTAAATATAAAAAAGGCACCAGGAATAGACGAAATAATCAATAAAATTCTTAAAATGCTACCTAATAACTTTATTAATTTCTTTAAAAAATGTTATTAATGGAATACTTGAAATAGGCTATATCCCCTCGGCATGGAAAACTGCAGTCGTAGTTCCAATTTTATAACCGGGCAAAGATCCCACTACTCCAAGCAGCTACAGACCCATCTCCTTACTTCCCTCCATAACCAAAATCGCAGAGCAAATTATCTTAGACGGATTAAACTCCCACTTTGAACTTAATAATATACTAATTGATGAATAATTTGGATTCAGGAAAAACCTTTCTACCACCCACCAATTGTTAAGAACGGTAGAATTTATCATTGACGGCTTTGAAAATAACCAAAAAACAGCTGCAGTTTTCTTAGACATCCAAAAGGCCTTTGATAGAATTTGGCTGAAAGGCCTTATTTACAAACTAATTCACTACAATACCCCCCCACAACTAGTCAAAATTATTACATCATATCTCAGCGACAGATACTTTAAACTCAGAATTAATCATGTACTTTCTGATACTAAACTCATATGCGCAGGAGTTCCGCAAGGATCTAAGCTGGGAGCAGTCTCTTTTTCTATTTTTATTCATGACATCCCCAAACAATTTAACACAATTATGTGTCTTTATGCTGACGATACGATACTATCAAGAAACAAAAATACCAACTATATTACAATAGCTCTAAATCGCCATATTAAAGCTCTTGAGGACAGGTTCGTAAAATAGAAAATTGAAATCAACGCGACCAAAACCGAAGCAATGTATTTTACTAAAGCTAACTGTCATCCTAACTTTGCCCCTCTTAAGATAAAAAATCAGGAAATTCTGTGGTCTAAGGAATGCAAATATCTAGGTGTCATATTAGACAGGAAATTAACTTGGAAACCCCACTTTACTTATACGGCTACAAAGTTTCGAGACCTAATACGTAAATTCTTTCCCTTAATCTCTCGAGACTCGAAATTGACTAGGCAAAATAAAATACTTATTTACACCGCATATTTGCGTCCAGTACTAACATATGCCTGTCCTGTGTGGGGATATGCTGCCAAATGTAATCTTAAATTTCTTGGAATAGAGCAAAATAAATTCTTCCGCAGAATATGCCACGTGAAATGGTATATGAGAAATACTAAAATGTACCATGCACTCGACTACCCCCTCTCAAAAAATTCATCAAAAAATTAGCCACCAAATTCTTTGATAAATTGGATAAAAATGATTATAAGCCACTTAAAAATATACCAATCTACACCCCTAATTCTAAAAATAAAAGACTGCGCAAAATCCTCGTAAATTAAAATTTTTCACTGTCAGATGTGAAAACTAGGCATTTCAGCTCACCTTCTTAAATACCCAACATCAATTTTTGTCAAAAAATGCAATATTTTCTCATATTTTTAACTATTTTACCTTACTTAAAAAACTTTAACTTTTAAAAGTCTTCTATCTGCCCAAGCAGCATACCCCCGCACCCTCACCCTTCAAATAGCCAATCAGAATGAGTCCTCACACTCATCACCTCTCACACCCACCCAGACTGAGAGTTCGACCGTAGCCTTGCTATGAATCGGACCTACGATTCTGGAGCTCCGCATTTTGCGGAACCGGAGATTTTTTCGCATGGAAAGAATAAGATGAATGAGTTGAAGAAAAAGAGGAGAAAAAGACAGCCACCCCCTGCCAGCCGGACGCGCCCTTTTCAGGGCTCCAGTGGAGAGGAGCTATCAAGTTTACCTTCCTCGGACGAGGACATGGAAGTCGCCAGCCTCAGCCAGCAAGCCACCAGCGACCATGCCGCCGCCACCAGCCAGCGAGAAAACGCCACCAGCAACCAAGCTGCCACCAACAGCCAGCGAGCCACCAGTGACCAAGCCGCCTCCATTAGTCAGCGAGCCAACGCCACCAGTGACCTAGCCACCACCAACGCCAGTGGAGGAGACTGGAAGCCACCACCAGCCGCTGAAGTGCCACCAGCCGTGGAAGCTCAAAGTGAAAGTGCCCACCAAATAGTGCCTCAAGATTGTGCTTCAATTAGTGAAAGTGCCAGTGCTATGTGCATCGATATCAATATGTGTGCACAAAATAGTGAAATCACGAATGGTGAATCTCGTGCAAATGTGTGTGAGCGACCAGTGTCCCCGTCATCCCTCCAGGTGTCCGAGGATTACATCGTAAAAAACCACCTGGAGATCATCCAAGCAATCGCAACAAAGAACACCCTTGGAAGTTGGGCGCAAGCCATCCGGTGCCACAAATCTGACAGTAGCGAGTACGCCCAAGCAATGAACGAAATTAATCGGGTGAGTCAAATACTTAAAATTCAGTTAGATAAGTTAGGCATCCCCCTCTTCAAGCTCCCTGTGAGCATTGGAGAGGTAAATGTAATTTGTAAAAGGTATCACGAGGCTAAGTTAACCTCTAATAGTGAAAGTAATAATGATATTGTTAATAATGATACTGATAAAATGTTGTTGTTGAAAATGATATTGCTCATAAAAATGTTATTATGGATAAAAATGTTACTGTTAATAATATATCTATTGTTAAAAATGTCAATGCTAATGGTAAAAAAGTAAATGATTCTGTCAGTAAAAATAGTTGAATTAAATGTAAACAAAAAAAGAACAGCGGACGAGGAAGGCTTTATAGCCCCACCCCCGCACTTAACTAGAAAAAATAAAAATGTAAAAATTGATTGTAATAATATTGATATTATAACTCAGCCTGATGGCGTAGAAGAGGTTGCATTAGACGACGAGGTCGATGCCGAGCCATCACTTGCACAGCCAAAACGAAGAAGAATACCGCCCTTCTTCGTCACACCAAGGGCAGACTTTAAATTTATGTTGAATATTTTAAAATTAGAGGCCCCTTCTTTGCGCTCACAAATGAGCAACAAATTTTTAAAATTAACTGTTGACACAGAATAAGAGCACCGTAGCCTTTCCCGACTCCTCGAAGTTCAAGGTGCAGAGTTTAAAACTTTTATGCTTAAATCAGATAGACCCTTAAAGGTCGTACTTCGAGGACTGCTTTTAGAAAAAGTCGCGTTGTATGAAACAGATCTTCCACCCCTCAGTCTCAGAAGAAATGCAAGTCTGGTAAAATATTATAATAAACTTTTCAGTTACGGCTCCCAAAATAGAACTTCAGAATTCCTGCAGAACTGGAATAACAACCAAAGACTTAAGAAAAATAGCCCTTTTAGTCAAATTGAGTATGCTGGTTTAATTGACTGCAATGTTGAACATCATTCCTTGAAGCAATGTCTAGATCCCTCGGAGGGACTTCCTAGAGTCAAATTTCATATGGAACTTTCGACTCGGACATCCAAGAAAAATGATCTGCTGCGACAGTCTGCCTTGGAAACTATAAACGCAATTCCCGCTGAAGCTACTCTTATCTATACTGATGGGAGTAAAAGCGAAGATTTTCGGTCCGGTAGTGGAGCTGTCATTAAATCCACAGATGCAATTACTAAAATAAAGAAAAGAAATCCAGACTTTAGTTCGGTTTTCAAGAGTGAACTAATTGCTATCGAAGAGGGCCTGAGTGCTATTTTGTCTTCCACAGATCTTAAGGAAATATGGTTTTTGTCTGACAGTCGTAGCGCCATCCAATATCTTTCTAAGTGGCGAAGGGTTGGTGATAGGACTGGAATCGCAATTCTTGGCAAACTTAAGCAGGTCTCGTCACTTTGTGAAGTGCATCTTCAATGGATACCCTCGCATGTCGACATATGGGGGAATGAAATGGCAGACGTTCTGGCGAAGGAGGGCTCTGAAGAACCTTTACCAGTTACCAATTCACTGACATTTCTCGAACTGTATTCTATTAGAAGATATGCTGACAGGCAAAGGTGGCTCATTCCCCCAAGCCATCCTTGGTACCAGGCCGATTGTCCTGGAAGATCCCTTGCTATTAGTGGCGATAGATATGTTCAGACAACACTTTCACGATTCTTCAGTGGCCACCTGAAGGGACTTACTTTCGAGAATGGGATCAAATTACATCCAAACTGTACTAATTGTCAAAGTGAACCGGCATCACTGGCGCATATTCTTAAGTGCCTGGGGTTGTCTCTTGAAGACTTATTCAAGTCTCCTTTACTCGTCATTGATTTTTTGAGTAAATGGACTCATGGACCTCGTCTAGCGTTACACACCTAGACATGGAGATAAGTACCAAAAAACCAACTTCGAGGACTTCCCTCCTGCACTCCTATTGAGGAAATCAAAGAGGAATTGAACAAGGAAGGCTTTGCAGTTGTAAGCATTACTCAACTGTCTAAATTTCAGACGAAGTCTCCAATGCCGTTATTCTATGTGCAAATCACAAACGGCCCTCTGTCTGACACAATTTACACGCTGACTGAAATGTTTGGCACTAAAATCTCAGTCGAGCGATACAGAGGTAGGAAGGGGCCCTCTCAATGTTGGCGGTGTCAAGGTTTCTTTCATAGTTCTGAAGCATGCAAGCTTCCTATGAAATGTGTCAAATGTGCAGGACCTCACAGGGCTAGAGATTGTCCTCTAGCCTTCGAGGATAAACTTAAGTGTGCAAACTGTGCAGGTGATCACGCGGCTAACTGGCGCCAATGCCCCAGATTCCCTAAAACCGGTGGTAGACAACAAGCCACCAATAAATTTTCAAAAAACAACACCCCCTCCAATCAGTCCATATGGGACCCACCCAGGACGCATCGACCTCAAATTAATTCCAGGAAGATAAATGATAATGTG
>JAOUZG010020265.1:7716-27694 GCA_026289955.1 Argiope argentata
CACACACACACACACACACACACACACACACACACACACATTAAAATTGCAGATAAATAAAATTATCTCATTTCTTTGGAATATTGGTAAGGATGAAGATACATATACAGTTTTGCAATTCAATTATTTCACAAATAGATCCAATTTATAAAACTCGATTCAGATGAATTATTATAAAAATAAGATTTGAAAGATTTTCTTTTAACTAATGGCATTCTGTTGAAAACTGCCGATGAAATATGTTGAAAATCAAGAAATAATTCACTTCTAATATTAAGTAGATACGAACAATCTAAATAATTATAAACTGAAATTAATTTTTTTGAAGGCGATTCTACTTTTTGAGAAAAACAACTTCTGTTATGATTGATAGCATAAAAAGTTGGCAAAGAGAGAAAAATTGGGATAAATTAACTAATTTCAATATTGTAGCAATTTTTTTGAAGAATTATTTGGTTGGTGTTGTAATATTCTAAAATTAATCTAGTTAGTTATTCAGGAATTCAGGATTATAGATGGAATTCATTTATTTTCTAAACCCTGTTGCAGAGAAATCCAAAACCCGTTCGAGAGTTTTTGGTCAAATATTTCATCAGTCTCAACAAAGAAGTTTTTTTTATCTATACGAACATGCACAAATTTAGTAGCAAAAACCAGTTGAAGCGTACACAAGAATAACATTATTCATACAGAGCGGAAGAACACAAATCCAAGTACTTAATCGCTGTTAAACAATTATAACTTAATCGCTGTTAAACAATTATAAAATTGCAAAATATTCTAGGAAATAGCAAGAATTCTATACTTTACAGAGATTTTGCCCAATTACCCGCTTGACTTCAAGTCGATTGCTGACTTATTACTCGATCATTTCTGACTGTTCTATTCTATTCTATTTATCGACATATTATAATATCTGCGACTGAGCAAAGCAGCTTCTAGAATAAATGATAGTTAATGACGAGTTTGTAAAGGATGGTATCGTCAAGATTCTCGAATATTCTAGATCCTTCATATTCTTTGTCAAACTTGCCAAATTTTCAGACAAAAAGAGAGGCTATTAACTCAATATCCATTTGATAAGCATTACTATTTCATTAAAATGTCTTCTTTACTAGTATATTTACTTTACGTAAAATCTATATTAAAAATGGGTAACAATACTGAATCGCCATTTCCTTATCTACGTAACTGATACTAACGAATAATTCTAAAAATCATGAATAAGGAATAAAAATATAACGTTGTTTCTCTTATTATTAAAGTTATTATATCATTGCTGTTTTTTTATGCCATTGTTATGAAGGAAATTTTAAATTTTTTCTAAGAAAAAAAAAAGGTATGCTCTTTTGAGAATTGTAAACTAAGAGGGGAGAAAATAAGAGTAAAAAAAAGGGGGGAAGAGTATTTTGGCCATTTTGTTTCTTGGCAAAGGAAGAAGAGAATATAATGATATTAGATTCATCATTAGCATGATTATAATACAATAAAGAAAACGCAAACTACACTTCGATCAATTTACATTGAGTAACATCATTAAAAAATAGATAATCCATTACGATAAAACTGAAAAAACTGAACACGAACGTCATGAAGCAAGATGGTGAACACAAAAGAAATAACAAGTTTTTTTTCTGATTTTCTTTCCAATTAGTGTGACAACAATAAGGCTGTGAAAGAAATAATTTTATTCAATACATAAAACTTGGTTAAGAAGACGGGTAAAAACTACATTATTATAAAACTAAAAGATAAACAGATAGCATATTTTAAGACATAAAATATAGATAAACGAAAAGAAATAGGAAGCATAGTGGTAAGTGAAATTTCAGAGAACTCCGTTCATAAAATCAACCAAATGGTCAACATGTTAAAAACATAAAATATTAAAAAGGAAAATGAAATCTACAATTGCGAATTTCAAGTCATCACGTGAGAATATTAGTATTTTTTAATTTATTATTTGTCTTAATTAATTTAAATCATTAACCGGTTTAAATCGGTTTGAAACAATCACGAGACTTCTCTATCGGTCTCTATCCCTCTTTATAAATGTATAGTGATAAGTTTTTAAACTTTTATTTTCAATTTTTCTAGCTGCCAAACAAAGTTCTTTAGCTCGACGGATTTTGAGATGAAATAACAGCTATGATGTCATAGCTCTACGTTAATCTTTAAAAAACGTATCTATTGTGAAGAAGCATATGTAATAATAAGGCAATACTGGTAAAAGCAGGTCAAACGCTTAAAAACGCATCTGCTTCCAAAATGTAATAATAAATACGCATACGTAATAAACCAATACTAGTAAAAGTAGGTAAAAAAAACTCTTTAACCAATAATTTCCGATGGCCTATAATCTTTATTTTCTGCCTGTAAATATTGGAGACACCAAAACATCATAACTAAAATGTTTAATCATGTTCTCGCATGATAAAAAAGGAACCAAATGATACTACGATATGCATTTTTATTCAAGACCCCGAATAACTAAATATAATCCTTTTACAAATATTATTTTCATTTACAAAAGAAATGTGTCAATATGATTGTTGTGACATTTATAAAATTTTGCAGCTGGCTTGTGTTAGACACGCTGGTGATGCATTTTAATAGCAACAATTTATTTTTTTATCACATATAGTACGTTTGTTAGTCAGGGTTTGACCTGGCCACAGTTGTTGTTGTTGTTGTTACTAATCTCAGATGGCCCAGCAGAGCTAAACCAGCTCCATAAAACCCAATATTTCCAAAAAGTCCATAAATATAACCGAGTCTTTGATAATGTCGTGTTTTGAAAAATTTAGACAGTTTAAGATGTGAGTGGGAGAGGCTGGAGCGCTCTTACACCAATACCAGTCCGTGAAATACTTTTGCCCCTGGTGAAAAGTGAGGCTTTTAGTATGTCCGCTAATGAATCGAGAGAGGGCTATACTTTGTTTTCTATCGCCCCTGGTCTGAAGGGCCCCTCCAGGACAATCTCTAAAGTACCAGGAGTTATTCGGAGGAACACGCCAAAGCTTATATGTCTTTACTTTTGCAATTGAGATCTCTGAATACGTGAGAGTGTGGACATTACCAACTTCATCAGTGGCAGCCGCCACAGCAAGGGCGTCAGCTCTCTCGTTGCCTTCAAGTCCGATGTGGGAAGGGACCCACTGAAAGTGAATGTCGCGCTTTGCAGTAAGTCGACGGATGGTATTTAGAATGTTAATGCTCTTTAAGTCTCACACTTGCTCCCAGTTCTATAGGTGCAGTAAAGAGGCACGACTATCCGTTAAAATCCATCGGTCGTTAAAATCGGGGATAATACAGGTGTCGGCCAGCTATAGACCCTTGGGGATTGCTAAAAGTTCCGACCTGAACACGGAGCAGAAGTTTGGATTTCTAATCCGGAGATCTAATGTTCCTTCAGAAGTCACTACATGTACGCCTCGCCTGCTGTCACAGTTAAGAATTACGAGGTCATCTGAAAGCTAACCTTTTGTTTTCCTCAAACGGAATGTTAATGTAATTTGATTAAACTACACAACAATTGAACTGCAACTACAATTTTTTCTAAAAAAGTGTGAACAAGGGAGACAGAAATCAATCCTACCTGAAGCGAAAATATCATCTCCAGAATTCACAGCAACGCTGCTGATGACTCCTCTGTGGTTCTCCAGTTTGTGGATAGTTTGACCACTGTCCAGCCTACTCACGACCACGACACCGGAATCAGAACCACTGATGATGAGAGCCTCTGAGTGGATTGTGGTCACACATTGCACTCCTGATGTGTGATGACTGAAAAAAACAAATTCATTTATAGAACAATTGTTATCGAGATTCAGTTGTCTGAAAAATGACCTGTTGTAAATTAAACTTATGGGATTTTACAGTTTTAAGTACCATGAGAAATTCTTTAATAATTCTTTGAAATTGTTTGGTGCATAACATAAGTTATATTCTAAACAAAATAAACGTGCAATGATGACTGATTTGATGAATAGAAATATTCCTATTTTACATGGGGTCATCGAGGAATGAGTATCTATTTAATGGCCGAATGTCCTGACTTGATGTTTAACTCCTTGCTATATTTTAGACGAAGACTTCGAAGAATTGACCTTCAACTGATAATAGAATTTTCAAAATCATATCAAATAACAGATCGAATGATATTGTTACAAGCGGGCATGCGCCATGGAAGTGCACCGAAGTGGAAGGCATTGGCGACGGCTGTTGAATAGTTTGGCGAAAGGAATAGTCTGGTAGCCACTGAATCGCTGGTGGTGTTTTCCAAAGCTTCGCGTGCCCGCCCGCCCGCTCTGCTATATAAGGGACGGGTAGCCACAATCTGGCAGTTTCTCTCAAAAGAGTAGTGACTCATTGCACGAGCGTATTTTTTTTCTCGCTTGTTATTAGTGAGCAGTGGTTACGTTTGCTGTTAACGTTGTATAATTGAGCTCGCTGTGATTTACTGTTTGCTGTGCTATACCATAACTGTTTTGCAGCCTGTGTTTATTGTGCGTAAGAATTGTATTTCCGCTGTTAGTAATTGTTGTCTGCTGGATTATTTTTATCTGAAGTTTTCCTTCCTCAAGCCCTCCTGTAAATAGCTGTAAATAAATTCGTTTGTGCTGTCCTCAAGTAAAGTATATTCAATCCGTACCTACTACGTTGAAAACGTAACAATATCAATTAGGATGTCACACGCAAACTAATTTCATAAACATTGATTTGCTAATTTCAAACTTTTCCTGTTTAGTCTTTTTTAAGTGCAATCTCAGGATATTTAAATAAATAAATATATGGTTAATTTTTTAAGGCAGTTATAAAATAAAAATTTCTAAATATGATTTAAAAACAGAAATTTTAAATTTATTTTAGGTTTTTCTTATTTTAAAAACATGTAATGAAATAAGCATTCATATAAAAAAGAATATTATTTTCTTGTTTATCTATTAAAAATATCGAAATTTTATACTTCTCTTTCTATTTCAGCATTATTTGAAAATATTAAGACTATATATATATCTTAAATTCCTTAAGTTGATAAAAATTATATATTGAGAATTAAGTAAAAATATGTAGATATTAAAGTTTAAAGCATTATTTTCATTTCTTCACTCCTATACTATTTTTGAAGGATGAATCAAATTGAATTTTAAATAGTTGAAAGTTTCTTACAATATAAATAAACATATAATTTTACAATTCAGTGTTTATTTTAAAATTTTTAAACTATGCCTAACGTTGAATATAAATGCTAATTAAAATCAAATATAAAATATGTTCATTTATTTAATTCTTTCCCCTTCGTCTTAAACAAAAGATTGAATGGCTATGCAACACAGGCATCAAGATTCACAATAAATTTTAATTTTAAAGCAACCTGTTATGTTTATCGTATAGATAAACTTATGTAGAAAAGTGGACGGAGAAAAGTGTCATGTGTCATAGCATTGTTAAAAGTATAAATATTCGGTTAATCTATCTTTTAACTTGGCGATATAGCAAATTTACTGTTTTATTTGCCTTGTAAACAGCACAGTTATTAAACAGGATCCTTTCTTTTTACTTACGTATTAGACAGTCCAAATTTATCGCGAAATTTGAAGTCGTCGCCAATGAGTTGCTAAACCACCAATTTTGGCAATCCAGCAATGGTGTAATCCGTTGATCTTTATCGTCAAATTTAAATCTGTCGCCAATGAGTTATTAAACCGTTGGGGAACATTGGCGAAGGCGGTATAATACGTAAGTATCCCTTCATTATAGGCTTTTTACGATGGAAGAAAATCCTTCGATTAAATACTTGAGGAAACAATAGAGATGGTTTAAATTTCAGGCTAAAAACGCATTCTATTGTAGGAAATTTGAGAAAAGGTATTTTTTGAAAGTGTCACAAATTTAGGTAAGCATGTGGAAAATTGTTAAATTTATATGATTAAAGACAATTTTTTTTAAATGTTTGAAACATGGTATAAAATTTATTTTTATGCAATAATATTTTCAGAGTTTATGGCGGTGTAATTAAAAATTCAGCATGATATTTAATTATATAAAATTTTAATAACAATATTTAATTTTTAGTGTTTTATAAGCCAGGCATTTGACAAAAAAATTACAAAATTTAACACACACACACACACACACACACACACACACACACACACACACACACGTGTGTGTGTGTGCGCGCGTATGTATCTCGGAGGTTAGACATAAAGATAGATGCAAGTCTCTGGGCAACCTTTAAAAAGTTTAAATAGAATTTCATATAAATAAAAATCAATTGAAATTTTAACATTTTACACAAGTAGCTTTCGAAATTATTAAAGCCCAGAAATAATTTTTACATTGTTCCGAAGTTTAAAAAAATATCTTTTAAATGATGCCTATTTAATAGACATGTAAATTTCTGCTTACTTTCAACAATTTTTAATCTTTCTTCAACCAGCAGCAGATAATATTGTTGCTTTGAAACTTTAAGGATTTTCATTGTTTCTGCAAATACTTCATTCTCCAGCGATATTTTTCCTTTTGAAACTTAAAGAAGAATAATTTTGTCTAGTTTATAATACTATATCAAAGTGAATGTTCAATTCTGAGATTTTAAGAAAATAGATGCGTTGTGCTTTTGATAACACTTTGTAGTGATCAGGGCTTGACTAAGGCAGAGGCGTAAGGGGCAGTTACCCCGGGCCCCACTTATGTGGGGCCCCAAATTGAATAGAAACTTTATTTTATTTTTTTTTTCTTTTATGAATGTTCTTCATTGCTAAAATATTAAAGCAGTGGGGGCTCCAAAGAAAATTTTGCGCCGTGCCCCAACAAGGCTTAGTTGGTCCCTGGCAGTGAGTGATCTGGTGTCCATTAGAAAGGCTTATGTTCATAACCATCAGGTCTTATAGAAGGTACTTAAATAAAGATTGATTTTTTGTCTGAAAGTTTGATTAAATATTGGGCATATCATTTTACCAATACGTTTTAACTAAAATTTAATATAACAAATATGCTCGACAAATCATCAAACTGCTGAAGGTGATTAGATAGTAATCGAGATAAAGATAAATAACCCAAATATACGGTATTCAAAAGGAAAGAATAAAATTAAAATATTTATTTCTGGTGAAAATATGTAGATATCTACTACCTCACTGGGTAGAAGAAAATTCAAAATTTGTATATATATGTTTGTAAAAACCAACATATAAAATGTTGTATTGATATTTGTAAAACCCATCTAAACAGCATTCAATAGGAAAGAATAAAATTAAAATATTTATTTCTAATGAAAACATGTAGATATCTACATCACTGGAAAGAAGAAATTTCAAAATTTGTATTTTCTGGTATTTATAGAATCTCAGTAAAAGTAGCATTATTGTTTAGTTACAAGAAAATGGCTAAGCTTTTGAAAATATTTTGTGCTGCGGGATGAAGACAGCTAATCAATTGTTGCATTGCAAAAGGCATTTTTATATGTTCAGCAAAGAGCAATTTCTCCATAATCTGAATTGCAACTAGCATGAGAAATTATCGGAAGATCTTTCAAATGCAAAGGAAAAATCATTTGTTATCCTAGTATATCATAAAAATATTGGGTTGATGTGCAGTTTAAAGACCTTCTTCGCCAAGTTGGCGATAATATGCCAGTGCTGGTAACCCAGTTCTTTTTATTATGGTAACCCTATGTTATCTTTCTCCTTGACCGGAAGAGCTGACCTGTGGTCTTGTCTGTGATTCATGGTTGGCGAGTTGGCGATTTTTGAAAAGTGTGCCAAGCAGGGGGTTAACCCTTTGCTGTACGATGTCGAGTGTTACTCGACATTCAAGACTGTGCATCATTTTGACGTTTTATTTATTTATTTTTCAAATTTAATTGTTAAAAACGCCTACATAATGGTTAAGAGACGTAGACTAACTTTTTAAAGAAATTCGACTTAAAAGTATTATATATATATATATATATATATCTAATATATAAAATTCTCGTGTCACAGTTTTCGTTGCCATACTCCTCCGAAACGGCTTGACCGATTTTGATGAAATTTTTTGTGCTTATCCGGTATCTATGAGAATCGGCCAACATCTATTTTTCATCCCGAAATATCAATTAGTTCAGGAGAAATTAATTAAAACCCCTTAATTTCTGTGAAATTAAAACCTGTAAAGTTACTTTCCGAGTGAAACCCGGCCTTCCGGAGAAGCGATCGCTCATGAGTACCTTTTCGTCCAGTAAAACCGCGTTTTTAAAATTGCCATCGTTACGCGTCCGTTCAACTTATACTCAATATCGCTGTGGAATCGGATGGACTTTTTATCGTAGACCACGGAGATATAATTTATTTTACGAAATGTCGACGCCAAAATTAAATATCGATTTTTTAAAAAAAGGTCCATTTTGGCGGGTCTATTTCTCGAACGGCCCTGTAAAATAGACGCTTAGCTGGAAAAATACAGAAAATATATTTCCTGAAAGGCAATACGATATAGTATTCTGCAATATAATTTAAAAAATCGAATTTTTAAAACTGAATTTTTGACGAATTTTTTAACGAAGAGGCAAAATTTCGCTTTAATATTGAATTACGCCGAAACTTTTCAAGATAACTCAATCAAATTTTTTTTACATAAAATTCGATAAATTTTTCAAAATCGTGTGAAAGATTGAAAAAATCTGATAGAAAATTGCGCATTTAAAAATTATTTTGTCGTTTATTGGGTTTCCCTCTTCAACATTACAAATCTAATCCATTGATAAATAAAAATGAGACTAAATTTTTTTTGTATAATTTGGCATTGCTTTGGCACACCCTGATCAATTTTGAAAACAATTCTGCAAAAATTACGCGTCTTATGAATTCATTCCAGTTTTTCCACCTCGCATACTTCACCTGAAAGTTGGGACACCAGTAATGCAACTACGAAACCTTCCTCCACCTAAATTATGCTATGACACCAGACTACGAATGACTAGACTTAATAAGTATGTAATCGAAGCTACGATTATTACTGGATGTGCTCGAGGAGTGTTGGTTTTAATACCCCGCAGTCCACTAATTCCGTCGGGCTATCCTTTTGAATTTAGAAGAGTGCAGTTTCCCGTAAAAGTTTGCTTTGCAATAACTGTTAATAAGTCACAAGGATAGAAATTAAAAGTAGCAGGGATCAATTTAAGAGGAGAATGTTTTTCAAACGGCCAATTTTATGTAGCTTTCTCCCGAGTCGGTTCATCTAGCAGCTTAATGAATTTATCAACAGAAAAAAAAAAAACTCCAAAAAATGTTGTATACAAAGAAGTTCTTGCTTAAACACAGGTATAACAATAAAATGTAGATGGCCTGCGTTTGAAAAGAAAATAACTACTTTAAAAGCATCCTTAAGGATCGGTAAGGACAAGGGCATATATATAAGGAATCCAGGGGAGCCGGGACCCCCCAAAATTAGGAAAAAATTATAGACAATAAGTAATTATTATAGAGGGATTTCGTAACTAAGTGCACGTAGCACTGTTATCCCCCACTAATTCCATTACCCGAGCAATGCCGGGTACGGGAATGCTAGGAAATTATTTATTACTAGGAAATTATTTATATGGCAAAACAACGTTTGCCGGGTCAGCTAGTATATATATATATATCATTTTCAATTTCTCTAGCTGGCAAACTAAGTTTTGAAGTTCGACCGATTTTGAGATGAAATAACATCTATGATGTTACAATTCTACATCAACTTTTTAAATACGCATCTGCCATCAAAGAGCATGCATAATAATAAAGCAATACTAATAAAAGTAAATCAAACTTTTAAAAACACATCTACTTTCAAAGAAGCATACATAATCATAATGGAATACTGGTAAAAATAATGCAAGCAGGTAAAAAAAAATTCTTCAACCAATTATTTCCGGCTGGCCATAATCTTTATTTTTTCTCCGAAAATTTCGAAGTCATCAAAATCGAATAACCAAAACATCATGTTCTCACGAGATAATAACAAGCGCCAAAATTTCCTTTAATGCCATCAGCATTTCATCAGTTACTAAGCACCATTGACACGACAAGCACAATAGGTGCTGAAATGGATTTGAAGTTTATTTTTCGCCCTCCTCTAAAATTCGCAGCTTAGCATCCACCGAGTTTTCCATTTCAGCTTTCACATTTTCCAATCTTTATAGAATTGAAATCCGATCTCCATTTTAAGTCAAAGTAGGCGTGCAGTATTAAAGATAAATGTGACGTGAATTTACAAGATATCTCAGTATATTTACACAATTATTTCAAATTAATCGAACTGCTCACAAAGCCGCTCGTATCTCAAGAGATGCGGGCTTAGATAATTCATGTTGCATGATATTATTTCGCTTGAAAAGGCGGAACAAAGATCTTTTGTAACTTTACCGAATGAATTTATGAGAGAACACAGGCGAGGAATTAATATTATTCAGATGCTTTCTATTTGAATGGTACAATGCAGTATTCATCATCTGATGTCTGAGAGCTAGAAGGAATTAAATATGCAAGAATGATGTGAACATTTTGAAAGGAAATAGATGACAACAGCATTTCGGAACATTTATTGTTATGTTTTGAAATAATATTTTTTATTCATTCTGATATTTGTTGGATATTTATAAGTCAACGTCAGCTTTTGATGAGCATTTATGTAATATTTTCTTTTTTGAAATTTAAAAATATTTAAAAGGTTTGCACATTGAATTAATTTAAAAATTAAGTTAAACGGAACTACGCATGTATGAGAAGCCTTATTTTAGCCTTATATTTAGTTTTTGAGATAAGAATTAAATTAAATCCAATCTAGCGATTGATGACTCGATAAATACGTCAATAAAATTATACATTTACACAATTTTATGAACAGAAAAATACAAAATTATTATCATGTCAGATACATGATGATGTTTCCGGGATGAGTTTTTTAGCGTCAACAAAAATCAGTAGGCGAAAAATAAAAATTTTATTATCTGCACAAACATCTCAAAAAATCAGATTTTAATAACGCGTTGCCATTGCATTTACAAAAGTTCTGATTAAAAAAATAAGTTAACGACTGCTGCAAATAAAACCTGGAAAAATGTCATTTTGAGCAGGTGATTATATGAAATGAAATAAATAGGAAATGTGATATTTTTTTAAACGATAAATGCGATACAAAGTTTTTCGGATCGTTTGCAATACTAAAGTGACTCATTCAATGAAGCCATTAAAATGAATAAAAATATAACTTGCCCGAGCACGTAGTGCTTGGACGTTCAAGAAATTTTCTGACCTGATACATTGAAATATACATAGCAAATTTCATTTTAATCTTTATTTAGAATGACCTTTCTGTTACATGCCAAACGTAATTACTTAGGATAGCTAACATTTATTGTACGTTGTCGTATGCTATGGTGTAGCACCATTTTTTTAAAATCCTCATCCGATCTCAAATTTTAATTGGCACGTGACATTTAATACTTAAAGCATGAATACGAACTGTTAAGTTAAAACATTTGAATATTTTCGATGATATTTTTCAAAAATTAAAATAAGAAAAATTACATTGAACTTTAAGATTAAAAAAATGAGAAGTTACAAAAAGCAATTGAAGAAAATCTTGTACTCAGAATACCAGCTTTTTAAAGAATTCTGAGCTTATTAAACTAAAACATGATCATGTGACGACATTCTCAAGTATTTTAATAACATTTGTATAATATTCACGAAATACAGGCCTAAAAGATAATTTAAATACACTTTAGATAGCGTGAAAAGTTTAATTTGAAATGTTCTCGCATCAGGAGTCAAGATAATGGTCAAAAGAAATAAAAAAAAATATTGGGACTAACATATTCCTGATACGCACGCACAAAACTGAGTATTTCATCAGATAACACGAAGATTTGAAAATGAAGCACTTACAAAAATCGATAACACTGTGTTACAAATTATGATGCAAAATTGAAATAAACTTTTACTTTCGCGAGTTTTTACCAGCAGGAGTTTTTTTAACTTTCTAGAAATGGATTGTAGAGGAGAACCTCTGCTCAGAAGAGCTCCATTTACTTAAAATGAAAAAAAGAAAAAAAAATTCGTATTGCAGATGATGTAGTAATGAATCTTTCTTATGAAATAAAACTAAATTCATTTGCAATCTTAATTTATGTTTCGTTGGTGTATTTCAGAAGGGAACACATACGAAGCCTACAGAACTCTAAGTAAAATTGCAACCATCACATTTTCTATGACAAAATTAGAAAATGTCTTGAAACACATATTGCCAAGGTGATTTCTCTGTTAATATTATTTTCATCCCATGTTTGACAACAAATTCCCTGTAAAATGTCCAGCCACTTGCTTTAAACGTACGTTTGACTACACATTGTAATATAAAATGCAGTTAAATGCGATTTAAAGTCTCGTTTACAGATATAACATCTATCATGATGTACTAAAATCAGCCACGTAGAAATGTAATTAATATATCTGTGGCGCTAGCCTTATAAGCCAGATAACATCTACGATACCGAAGTCGACTTTTGTATTATGGTCATGTTACTCGGCTACTGGCCCTAGTGTCGCAGGTTCGTATCGTTACCTTCAATCGGTACATTGGTGGTTCGCATACCGGGAATCGAACCCGGGCCGACTGGGTGATATATAAATGTCGGATAAAACAACGCAAATGTTATGGTTTCTATTTAATCTTCCTGGAGTTCAAGCATTGAATTTGAATAATCTATGATCGCTTTTAAATGTTGAAGCAGCTATAGTAACCGCACATTTATCTCAAAACATTGTACAGGAATATCTCGCAGTTTTTTAGTGATGAAGCTATATGTTTGTTCTCCATCGTTTAAAAATACATCCTCCGACTAGGAGTTTTAAAAGAAAATCACAAAATCTTGTGGTCCAATATTAAACTGACAATTACAAACTTTCCTCTATGGATGCTTCGCTTTTATGATTAGCAAGAAATTGAATCAATTGATGCTCACTCGAATTAATTCCAATACACCATACTCAAAAGCAAAATCGTCAGACACACTTGACGCAAGCAAAAAAGCAACGCAAAGACGTCAGACTCACTTGACGTAAGCAAGCAGCAACTAGTCATAATGCTTGGCGCTATAAAAATCGTTCGTCCCTCCGCCGACTCATAGGTGTGGAAGTACTGTGGCGTTAGCTCCATAAGCCAGATAACATCAACGATACCGAAGTCGACTTTTGTACTGTAGTCATGTTACTCGGCTACTGGCTCTAGCGTTGCAAGTTCGTATCGCGACTTTCACTCGGCACATATCTTTTTTTTAAATTCCAAATTTGCAGGCATTTTTTAATTACAAACAACAGTTTATGGTTTTCGTAGTATTTATAGTTTCTGTAAATTTATCAAAATTACTTATTAGAACAGGAAAGATAATTATTTTACTCTTTTTCTTACTGAAAAGTCAAGTAGAGGATTTTTACGTATTTAACGGATAAGTAGATGTTTTATTCTTCTTTCCAGTAATTATTTAAATGAATTTTAATAATATTGTATTGGGTATTTTCTGTCAGCATTGCATTGAAAATCTCTTAACAATATCGAATTTATGAAAATAAATTTTTGAACAAATATGCCAAATGATATTTCTTATTGGCATGGATAAAAATTGTGCTTTACCTGAAATGTGGAAACAATGAGTCCCAAAGTGAGTCCCCAAACTTTGAGGGTAGCATCCTCGGATCCTGAAACAGCAAACAGCCCATTGGGAGAGAAGGCGACACAAGTAATGGAAGCAGAATGGCCCTTCAAACTGGCATGCAGCTCCCCCGAGTTCAACTGCCAAACCTTCACGATGCGGTCTCGGGAACCTTTAATAAAGAAAAGTTCTTCAGCACTTTTATTTATCTTCATTTGTTTCATGTTCACAAATAAAATTCTGTAACCAATATTGAATTAACATCGAGATGATTTTGAATTTTGGAACTCTGTAAGAATAAATTGAGATTAGTTAGTTATTTCGATTATATTTTGATTTCATACTAGTGTTGCCCTCTAGTAGCAAATTTAAGAAAAAAATTTATTTCTAAATTCTAAAATATTTATAACAATGAATTGGAAAAAGTAGATGATAAAAAGATGATAAACAATAGTTAAGATTAAACAACTATAAGCAACATCTTATTTAAAAAACCAAACGGCCTTCAATAAATAAAAAAACGAAATAAAGGAAAAAGAATCTATCAAAACATTCTTTGATATGCAAATTTTATTTTAGGATGATAAATACGTTTCGCATAACTTTGCTGACCATACTACCTACTATAAATGGAAAGAAAGTTAAACAAATAATCTGATGTGCAAATTTTATTTTTGAATGACAATACGTTTTGCACATTTTTACACTTATGTACAGTTTTGACACTTTTTTAACACTAAATCAGAAGAGAATAAATTCTATGAAGTATGCTAATAAATTTGTATGGATTTAAAATAAGTCTGCTAATTGCGTTTCATATGTCTCTATATACAGAGAGTTTTTAAAATAACTGGGGCATTCCATAGTGGGTTTCTCTTTTGTGTTTTCAATTCAATGCTCTAGTTCGTTCTTTGATAGCAGAACCATGCACATAAAAGGCAAATTAAATAAAAACATTCAATAATAGTAATTGTTTTACAATTTATTTCCTACTTTACTTCACTAAAATGTTTTTAAAATCCTTTACTTCTCTAAATGCATCCTTTATGTAGGAATATGTGTAGAAATTATTTTCCTACATATATGTAGCATCATACATGTAGGAGTTATCTTCCTACATATACCATAATAAAAGTGTTTTCCGAGTACACTTTCTGCACAAATTCTCATCTTCTCTAAATGCATCCTTTATTTTTTTAAACCATCTGGAAATATCTTCCCTAAACATTCCCACATATACTATAATAAAGGTGTTGTCCCAGTACTTTTTCTGCACCAAAATTCTCAACTTCTCCAAATGCATCCTTTACTTTTCTAAAACGTTTTTAAAACCATCGGGAATTATCCTCCCAAAATATTCCTACTTATACCATAATAAAGGGGTTATCCCAATATATTTTCTGCACCAAAATTCTCAATTTCTGTAAATGCATCCTTTAATTTTTAAAATGTTTTTAAAACCATCGGGAATTATCTTCCATAAATATTCCTACATATACCATAATAAAGGTGTTGTCCCAGTATACTTTCTGCACCAAAATTCTCAACTTTGAGCTTGGTCATGAACACCAAAAGTTCACGGATTTTTTATTTTCTATGTCCAGCAAATGAGTGTTTTGTGCTTCATAATATATTAAACAAAATCCAATATGAACTTTGGAAGCGAAGCCATCGTTTAAAACTAAAATTTCACTTGGAACTATAATTTTAGTCGTTGCTGTTGTCACTTATGGATGGCACTTTACAAGCTTACACAGATCTGTCAATGATTTAAGCCAAGTGAGCGTCTGTTGTTTTCTCAATAGCTCTAACTAGGGCCAAGAGTGTAACTTAACTTATTCATGCGCCATATTCGCTTGCATAACCCCTTTTTACAGGGGGACCCCTCACATATGAAACAGAAAAGAAGAACAATTATACCCGAACCGAGACTCGAACCCTGGACGTCCAGATCACGGAGAAAACGCGTTACCCTTACACCAGGACACCGGCATATTTTTAGTAACAATAACATATACGAAATTTCATTATGTCTTTTGTGCTTTCATCTATGTAGATGTACAGACTGGTAGGTTTTCAAACCAGAGTCAGGTTTTGTTCCAAAGTTTGATACGCATCTAAAATGTCCTTTAAATAACGTGCTGTGTTTTTTATTATCGTGTTCAATACTACTCGAATATATATTATCTTCTTCGATTTTTGTTCAATCTTTTGACAGAAGTATACAGATTTGATGTTTAGTATGTATAACAAATTTCATTAATCTAGCTCAAACGCTTTCGAATTATACTCTTCAGAAAGAGAGAGACGCAATTCCAATAATATATTTATTGGATTATGGGGGGCTTAAAATTTAAAAATCGTCATACTCTGGGATTCAAATATTTGAAAATTATGCAGTACTTATTTTTCGTAAACTTCATATACTAGAAAATAAAATAAACTACAATTATAGGGAAAACAATCCCAAAAATCCGCTATTCTATTATGCCTAAAGAATTTCATCTTATGTTTATATTCCTCCAATACATATCCGTCCCTTTTCTACCCTATCATCTTTGACTGCGATAAACAAACTAGTAACCGAATTCCTTCGAAATGTTTTCGGATCAATAACTTAGAATGCCCCGGAGCGGTCCCTTAATCGACGTCGGGGGGTGAATAGAGCCTTCTGAAAGGGCGATTGGTGATGATAAGAGAGAGAACCGATTAATTCGAAAGCAGACACGCACACTGTTGATGCTTTACCAAAAGACAGGTCCTATCGATTCGAGCTGATCTTTTGCGCGCTGCCTTCCGGACGACTTCATCCGTGGCCGGACCGTTCCGGGCCACTGCTCCCCGTCAGGCGAGTGGAATATCCGGCTTCTAGTTTTCTCGTTAGCTGTGTTAGAGGAGAAAAGGGAAAGAGTATATTACGGGAGTTAGGTGGATGGCTCGATCTCTTATCGCACTTGTAAATCTAATCCGATAAATAGACTGTTTGCTACGGATAGACATTTACTCGAATTGTATAAATTATGTCTACTGAAGTGCTGAAATTATGAATGCGTGCATAGTCTAAATAAATTTATTGTCGGGTGCCTCAAAGAATAAATAAAATAAAGTATAGACATCAAATGTTTTAAAAACTTATATTCGAAAGGGACAAATAATTGAATTATTGAATAAACGAATTATTGATGATGTTAACAATTTTTCAAATGCATCCAGAAGATTTTATATATTT
Organism: Argiope argentata; assembly: GCA_026289955.1. Classification (NCBI taxonomy): domain Eukaryota; kingdom Metazoa; phylum Arthropoda; class Arachnida; order Araneae; family Araneidae; genus Argiope; species Argiope argentata. The sequence continues at coordinate 24,624 of JAOUZG010020265.1, forward strand.
AGAACTTTTAAGCAGGCGTCCTGGAACTGAGGTAGTGCGTCTGCCTTGTGATCTGGGTATCCCGTCTTACGAATCCCGGTTAGGGTTTGGTTGTTCTATGTACTAACTCTGAGGTGAGAGAATGTGCCCCTCCCCGTAAAAAGGGCTGTGCAAGAGAATGTGATGAGTGTGTAGCTAAGTCGTACTCTTGGCCCTAGTTGAAGTTACTTCAAAAAACAAGAGAGGCTCATTCGGCTTAAAATCACTGACGGCTGTCAGCGCGCTTGCCAATGGAAAGTGCCTTTAGTAACAGCAATAACATGTTACATAAACACAAATCGCAAATACACACATTGCAATGTTATATTAGATAAAAGTGCCAGAAAAATTTCTGAAAAAAAAACACGTCATTAATTCTGAACGTGTATTTGTATCTTTTACTTAAATATTGCACCACCAGAAGTAGTGATACTAACCCGTAGTGTTCTATTAGAGCATGCAGTCTTAACAGTATATATTCATAGGGATAATATTTCATCAGCTTTTTCTCATTCCGTCTTTGTGTCGTGCTCATCGATCTACTTGTACATAATAGCTGCTTCCCCTCATGTCATAAAACGAAGTGTCATCTATTATTCTAAACTACCTTCTGTTTTTCACAAAGAATGAAGTTGATCACACACACGCACGCACGCACGCACGCACGCACACACACACACACACACACACACACACACACACACAATGTATGCATGTATGTTTGTGCATGCGTGCGTGTATATTTTTATCTTAATTCAGAAAATGTTAATTTCATTCTAAATTTTCTCTCTTATTTCCTAATCCAATGTCACCTTAATTAATTTTACAAGCACTCTACAAAACAGCTACTTTCAGCATTATCTCACACTCCAAGTGAAGAGATAAAAATCCTTAATGTTTACAACATTATTTCAAAGGTACCTAAGAGTCCCTTTCGTAATCGGCGTGTGTCAAAGAAATTCCTTACAAAATCTCACAATAGCGGAGTACAATAGCGGAAGGGAAAAGTTTCTGTCACTCTTCGATTTGCATCAAGTAAATGGACGTCAGTTCTGTCACAACTTCTTGTACTTAAAATGCTTCCCATAGTAAAATAAATCTAAGTTAATTTTTTTTAAAAAAAAGTTTCTTCCTTTTGATTACGCGCTTTTTAACTCTTATGGGCCCGCCAGTGGTCACCGCGGTATTTTAAGTTCTTAATTTTCATTTCTTTTCAAACCTGATGGGGGCATTTGCCACGACTTAGAGGTTCCTATACCCGTGGTGAAAATGAGAGGAAATTAAGGGGGGACCCTTAATTGGGGACCCTTATCACTAATTTCCATCAATTTGTTTTATTCCGTATTTTAAAAATTCAGGACTGAAAGGGTTAAAATAGGTATACATATATATAATACTAGCTCTTACTGGCGACTTCGTATGCATGGAAATTTTGATGTGTATATGTGAGAACTGGCAGTCTAATCACATTGTAAAATGTAATCAAATATGCATGCATAAATTTTCAACGTCTATTGGATCAATGAAAAGACTTGGATTTTAAGCACTAGTTGGGGTAATACAATGCAAATTAGATAATTTTAATTTCAATTCATCTATTTTATTTTTATTCAAAAGCACTTCTGAAGGAATCAAAAGATCTAGTAATTAACAATGTTTAATTTTAAATTTATCATACTCTACGAAAATAAACAGAATCGTATGAAATAACCGGTCGAAAAGATATTACGTCTAACATCATTAGCGTGAGGAAAAAACGACTTAAAAGCTATGTACTTGAAACTATGAAGGTACTTTTAAAAATTTAATCGAAGATGATGAAAATAGGCAAAAGGAATATGCACAGCAAGAAAAAAAATCAAGAGAAATGAACAGGAAATATCGAATTATATTAACACAAGAACAGTGTAAGAAAAAAATTAATAAATCTTTAGAATAGTTAAATAATATTAAAATGAAAAACGCAATCATAAAAATAAAAGCAAATGATTATATATTATTTATTTATTGTTTTGTTCTGATGACAAAGGATTTATGTCCTTAAACTCTACAATAAATCACAAATTCCATTAGATAAGATAATATTAAAAGAACACCGGAAATAGAAAAATAAAAACACAATTTAAAAAGCTCAGCAAATTTGTTCAGATTTTTTATATTTTTTTGTGTAAAATTTAGTTTTTAATTAATGAAAAATTAACCACTTAATTAACCGCAATAAAAATTAGCCTATGTTCTTCTGTAGACTATAATCTATCTCTGCGCTAAATTTCATCCAATTTCTTTAAACCGTTCTGACGTGATTGAATCCCATCATCCATCCATCCAAACTTTCACATTTACAATAGTAGTATAAATTTAATCATAATTTCAATCAAATATTTACTGCAACAATAACTAATTCTGAATTTTTCTTTTTTTGTCCTTCTGTGAGCAAATTCATTAATATTTTTGCCTCAAATATGCCCGCTAATTAATTAAGGAATCACTAATTAAACCAACCGAGTATTTAATTTAATCTGCCAATAAATTTTCAAAACATATTCTGAAAAGAATAAACCAGTATTTAATCCCCAAATTAAATTAAATACTCGTTTATACTTGTCGGGATATCTTTAGAAATAAAATTTGCTTCAAGTGAGTGACTTAAAGAGTTTTCATAAAGTATCTTAAGAAAATTCCCAATTACTTACTGGTTTATAAAACCTTCCTTATAAAGATGCCTAGTATGAAAAAAATAATATGTTATTTCCTTCCGGTCTTATAAAATTGACACTAGAGCAATATCGGCTTCGAGTTGAGAACTACTGATTTAAAGAGAAATTTTTCTTTCATCTTCTGTTCAAATATTTCTCTTGTAGAGATTCACCCACCTGACACGGCTAAAGACCCATCCCTGGAGACAGCGACGCACGTGACTGGTTCCTGATGCTTGTCTTCCTTCCGGCTTCGAGACTTTGGAACGAACATTTCTTTTTTGCAGAAAAAATTCCAAACCACAATCTTGTTGCCTCCGGATGTTATTAGGAATCGATCATTATCTTGAGCCTGGA
>JAOUZG010020273.1:0-10253 GCA_026289955.1 Argiope argentata
TATCTTTCCCAGGTTTTAATATTGGGATTACTATTGCATTCTGCCACCGTTTTGGATAGACGCGCTCTTTACAGATTCGGTTAAACAACTGAAGAATATTTAAGAGTGCCGTATACACACCACCTACAATTTTCTAACGTAATGTTATCTTATGGGAAAATATTGTCCCGTGTTTCGTTTGCTATTACGGTGTCTTCATTATGAAGTCATTCTGCCATCGCAAGAGGGAATAAAAACAAAGGTTTCTCCCGAAGGAATTTTTTTTTCGTGCGTGTCAAAATATTTTTAAATATTTAATAAAAATTGAAAAATGTCAAGGGCGCTATTTAAACGATTTTTTTAAAAAAATCTGTCATAAATAAAATAAAACTAGCAACTGAAATACATTCGTTTTGGTACCTTCTTTCCAATACATATAATTTAAAAAAAAAAAAAAGAAATTAAGAGAATGTGTAAAAACAGCATTTTATACTTAAACTTGGAAGAATAATTTGAACTCCCCCCTAAAGTTCCTTTAACTCCTCCCTTTCGCGTAGGAATACACACTAAACCCTCCTTTTACCACGTGATGGATTGTTACTTTTATTATCTGGTCTTCACCCCGTCTTCAAATTTCCCCCTAAGCATTTTCTTTCTGCTTTTCGTTTTTGTTTTGTTTTATTTTGTTTACTATCACAGCTGTGGTCATCTGCCCCTTCACTCGTTTCAGCGAATACTACCGCAACCCTGAAAACAAAATTAGTAAACTTTTGTAAAAGAATTTGAATTTTGCATATTTAGCAGCATTTCCGGACGGGCTAATTGGTAGTGATAGAATTTCAGAAGTAAAATGCACAGCAAATATTACTCCGGATGAAGTAATAAAAGTTTTTAAAAAAATTTATTTTGGAAAATAAGCAAAGGTGAAAAAAAAAACCATTAATAAAAGTCATAAATATTATTTTTAAGTGCAGGTCCAGCTGCATATAACACACACATACACACACAAAAAAAAACTTTCATTTTCAAAGTAGACGGCAGAAAACAGAAAAAATTATTCATAAATCCAAAATTTTGGCAACGAAAAAATAATTAAAATTCTTTTAATTTGACTGTTTATTGCCAAAATTCGTTGATCTCAGATATCTCGAATGAATGAAACTTCGGATCCTTTTGCGATTATACAGGATCAAAAGAAAAAAAATAATGGAAGAAAAAGGAGAAAGTACTAATGCTTTCAATAGCGTTTTTTTCTCTGGATATTTTTATAACTGTACTTTTTTACATACAATTCATAAATCAATGCTATTTTTTCTGCATTCTTTTTTTGTAAAAATTTTATTTATTTTGTGTGTTATGAGATTTTGTACATACATTTGTCTTATTCATATATCTTGCAATAAATAATGGTTAATTTTATTATAAATTGAAAAATAAGATTGTTTTTATCAGAAAAAAACAATTAGCGGTAATAATTCATTTAAAGAAACTAAAATTTATGAAAATTTAAATATATTTTTATTCTTTACTACTACTTGAATATTATCAAGTTTCTGAATGGGTTTTCTTCAAAATCGTTGGTTTCTATAGTCATAAAAGAGTAAAAAATGTATATATGTGTATATATATTACAATAGTTCACTAAGCAATATCTTTATTAAAAAGTCGCCTTTGACGATCGGCTGGTTCAATAGTAGAAAAGATATCTAAAGCTTTACATATTTTATATAGCTGGGTTTCTAAATAGCCTTTTTCGAAAAATATTTAGCTATCAAATCTTCAGTTTTTGATAGCTATATAATTGTGTCATATTATTATGTAGGCCTTAAGCAGTTCTGTTCATTATATTACTTCTCTTACTAATTTTCTGTCAGAGTGCATAAAATTTACACGATAAATTCGAGTGGAGAGGTTAAATTGTAATTAATATAAACGTTTTTTCTTGAAATCAAGTACATTTTTTTAATATGAAAATTGAAAGCAGAGTCGTTCAGTATTGAAATTGTATGTACATTGCAGAATAATTATTATCATGTCAGAACATATTTTGGGAATGAGGTTTTCTGGTGTCAACAAAAATCCGTAGGTGAAAAATAAACATTTTAAATTTTATTATCCGCACGAGCATCTCGAAAATTCAGCTTTGAATAATGCGTTGCCATATCATTTACAAAAGCTCTGATTTAAAAAAATAAATTAATGACTACAGGCAATAAAACCTGGAATAACGTTATTTTGAGCACGTGATTATATGAAATGTAATGAATAAGAAATGATATTTTTTTAAACAATAAAAGCGAGAAAAAGTTTTTTTGGATCGTTTGCAATACTAAAGGAACTCATTCAATGAAACCATTAAAATGAATAAAAATATAATTTAAATTGCACGAGCACGTGGTGCTTGGCCGTTCAAGAAATTATGTTCTGACACGATACATTGAAATATGCATATCAGATTTCATTTAAATCTTTTGTAATTTTCATAACATCTTAAAGAATTATTCAACAGAAATTTCACAGATTTTTCGTAAAATTCAATTTTTAATTTACTTTCAAAACATTTAAATGATGCAAATATAAATATTTTATATGACTTTAGTCAATAAATGTTCTTATAAGAAATTAGGAAGTTTACATTTTACACAGTCCTTAGGCCTAAGGAATCATATTCTGAAAAATACTCTTCATACTTCGAGTTTTAAATAAATAAACTTCCTGTCTTCTGCTATAAAATCTGTTAGTTTTTACATATCAATATTAGATCAATCAATATTTCGATAATCAATAATCAATCCAATCACCGTCGAGGAATCCTGGTAGCGTAACTTCTTTGAGACCGTCTATGAAGTGGTCTAAAATCGTCAGCTTTTGCAGAAGAACGATATTCAAAATTCATAAATTATTCAGTATTAGTGAATGATTCAGTTGATTGGAAATCAAAAATGTTTTCTTTAAAATATTGATGAAGAAAACTGTGTTATCATTAAAAAGATAATTAATTTTGTGCTGTTAATAGTTTCGTCAAGTTATAGCATTGTAAATTTTATAAAGTTTTTAGATCTTGTTATTCTTTAATGTAATAAATTATTGGAGGTATAAGGCTCAATGTTAGTAAAATTAATTAATATTAGATTAGAATAATATCTGTACTGCGTATAAATAATACTGAATGAGAAAGTTTTTGTATTAGTTGAAGTTAAAACACTTTCGTTTTTCAAGTTCCTATTTCAGCTGAGAATATTGAAAATTAAAAGAGATGCATTGCACAAAATGCGGAATGGTATACGGTTTTTAGAAAAGTATTAAATGTTAAATGTCTCATAGAATTTGAAGTTAAATATACTCGTGTGAGTAAGCAATCAAGAACAAGTAAATTTTAGCAACCATAAATCTGAATTATAAAAATTAACTAAAACTAAGTTGGTCACTGCTTTTATGACAACGTTTTTTTATATGACAAAAAAATACTTTTTAATGTGTAAGCATTTGTGTAACAATATAATTTACAACTATTTGTTTATCAATTCCTGGTGACATAGGAGTAATCATAATTTCTATTTCATACGAAGCAATATTCCTACCAAATTATTTAATTGAATCTCGCACAACTTTTTTAAAAACTTTAGTTACATACAAATAAACAAAATTGCTGACAAGCTTTCAGAAATACGGAACATTCTTGACTCATAATGAATGTTAGAGAGAGAAAGCTTTGCAATTATTTACTCTTTTTTTTTCTTTTTCTTTGTGTTTAATGTTAGTGACCATATCAACCATATTTTATTGAAACAAATTCTTTAGAAATTAGATTCATTTTATGAAAAATCTCGAACTTCTTTTTATTGTTTCCATATTATTTTTTTATTTATAAGTAAAAAAAATATTAGACGAATTTTCAGTCTCAAATATTCCAGATTCTGATACAAAATATATCAACAAATCCTGGTTAAGCAGATGAATGGTTGTACTTTCAAAATCCAATAAATAATTAAAACAAAATAAATTTAGAAATTATCACACAATTAATGGTTTAAAAATTTTCAAAACCAGGAGGCATTCAATCCAATATGTGCATTTTACAATTTAATTCATTATTTTTCCTTCCAATTTATGTAAATTGTATTAAGTTGGTTATATCTCACGTTTAGGAAAGCTGAGGAATAGAAGTCATCCTAACGTTATTTCCAAATTAAATATATTTATCTTTTCTTTTTAATTTGGTACAAATGTGCCATTTAATTAAAATTTAGAATATTGTCTTATTTACGAAAATCAGGCAGAAATCTGGAGCATCCCAGCTACACAGAAACACCAGGCAATGTTGCACAAGTTGAAAAATACAACTTAATTTTTTTTCATTTCCTTTCTCATTTAAGACAATTCAATATATATTTTAAATAAATAATTTATTTAAAAAAATTAAAAAAGGAACATTTTATTAAAATTCACTGTTAGTAATAAAACTATTGAGATAAAGGATTGAATCTATTCTTCGGAAGGGAGTCCGAAGTCTTACATTTTCATATACAAGTAGATCTTGCCCATCCTCCTGGATTGAAAAATTAATAAACGTAATTATTGTTAAAAATAAAGTCGTGTCAAATAAAATTCTATAACTATTAAATTATTTAATTACTCCTTCTTAATTACAGGATTCTACGATATTAACAGAATTAAGAAAAGTAATTAAATGCCTCAAACTCGAAGTGCTTCAAAAATTAATCAGTGATGAATTCTATGTTCTAAGAGCCCTTCTAACATTCCCGCTGCCCTCAGTACGATTTTCTGTACAAGCAGAGAAAATCTAAAATATCTAGCTCAAAGAGTAACTTTTCCAAACTAGTTTGGAGTGAGGGAGAGGGTACCGTGTCGGTTTCCGAGAAGCCTCCACAATGAGAAAGGGCAAGTTTTATTGGGGGTGGGTCAAATGACCTTCTGAATGTAGCACTTCCGCACAGCAGTATCTCCTGGGGACCAGGAATTCTTTTCTGGTTGGGTGTTATTCGGCTTGTCAATCAAACCTTTTAAGCTTCTTCTTTCGTTAGCTTAGTCACCGCCCTATCACCCCCACCGATAGGAGGCGCTTTCGTCGACATCGAGTTTTTTTTTTCTGTATATGGCACTCTTAAGAGAGATTTTTCCTGCAAATTTTGAATCATAAGGTATGTAATTCCGTCTGGTCCAGGAGAAGAATTATGACTCTCGGATAGGGCTTTTTGTAATTCAAATATTTTAAATTCGTAATTATACGGGGCATATTTGCCGCTGTCAAATGAGATTGGATGCTGTTCAAAGCGTTCCTTAGTTTCCTGGAAAGTCATACTATAAGAATGAGAGTTGGAAATCTCAGCAAATGTTCCCCCAATGACATCAGCAATATCTTCTGGGGAAGAGTGAATGCAACCACCACACTTCAGGATGGGAAATGTGAAATCGTTGTAAATACCATTTGCTGCTCTGACTTTTCGCCACAGTTGAGAACTCGACGTAGAAGAAGTTATTGAAGAAGCGAATCGGATATATGATTCTCGTTCGCTTCGACGGCGGATTCTACGAGCACAGGCTTTTGCACTTTTGAAGGCAATAAAATTTTCTGTGGTTGGGTATCGACGGAAGATACCCCACAGTTTTTGCTGTTTCTTAAACGCATCATGGCATGCGTCGTTCCACCATGGTTTTCTCAGTCTGCGTGGATGAGGAGAGCTTTTAGCTATTGATGTATCAGCGGCATCAATTATTGTATCAGTGACGTATCTAACTGCGTCATTTATATCTGAAGATTTGATCATTTCTTCAGTGATCACAGCAAGTTGCTTGAATTTTTCCCAATCAGCCCGATGGAAAAGATATTTACGTGGAAATGAATTCGCACTAACACTTTCAGCATGGGAAACTAGTAGTGGGAAGTGATCGCTGTTATGGAGGTCACTTTCAACAACAAAATTCAGTGAAGACATAAGTGAAGGGGAACAAATAACCAAGTCCAATGAATGGAATGTGCGTGTAGCCATATGAAAATAAGTTTTTTCATCCTTATTAAGTAGACATAGACAATGATCAGAGATAAGTTTCTCGATCTGTCTTCCACGAGAATTAGTAGTATCGCTACCCCATAACGTGCTATGACCATTAAAATCACCAAATGAAAGGTGTGGGTAACTGGTCAAGCAAAAAATTTAATTCTTCCTGTTCAACAGTTTCATTTGGAGGAAGATAAATGTTGCAAATTGTTATGAGAGATTTAAAATGGATTTGTATTGCAACGGCCTGTAATGAAGTATGTAATGGAAGAACGGTACTAGGATACAAATTGGAAGTCAATATGCAGACCCCACCAGTTGAGACTGCATCTGTATTTACATATTTTCTAGTACTTGAGTACCCACGTATTTTTACCAGATGTGATGATTTCAAAAGTGTTTCTTAAAGGGAAATAATAGCAGGATGATAAGAGTTAATCAATGTTTTAATATCTGGAATTTTAGAACGAAAACCGCGACAATTCCAGGAGATACCGAGACACTTGAATTTTAAGATTTAAAATCGGGATTGCTACTGGCACCAGCACCTGCATTAGAAATGATTGTGGAATGTTCCATTTCAACATCCAACAGATCTGAAGAGGATGTTGTCAATTTTAAAATTTCATTAGATACTTCCATTGTGGAGGAATCAGGAGGGCGTGGAGGATGCTGTAAAGATGGAAATTTCAATTTTTTCCGGTTTTTACCCTTAACATGTTTTGATCCTTTGGAAACTGTAATGTATTGTTGAACTTTAGAAAGTGGTTGCTCCACTGAATTTGAGGCTTTGGTATATGTGGATTTATTAGTTTCATTCGCAGAGGGAGTTAGTATTTTAACTGTACTGATATCATTAAGGTCATATTGGATACCTATATCTTTTTTTTTTGAGTGAGAGCAGAGAAATAGGAAACATCTGGTTTTGGAGTCTGCTCAACAACGAGTTTACGAGCTTCTGCATAGGACATGTTTTGTTTCACTCTAGTCGCCTGTAATTGTTTTTCAATTAGCCATTTTGGGCAAGTTCGAGAAAAGGCAGGATTCGCGGCTAAACAATTCGGACATTTTAGGATTTCTGAAGAGCATGCTTTTGAATCGTGACCAATTTCTGCACATTTGGCACATCTTAAAGTACCACGGCAACTTGGTTGAGAATGGCCGAACCTCTGGCATTTAAAACAGCGCAGATGATTTGGAATGTATGGACGCACACTGCAATGCAAATAACCAGCTCGTATTGCTTTTGGGAGATCAGGAGTCGAAAAGGTTAGTACGACATGCTGCGTAGGCACCACGATACCGTCTCGTTTGGTGTGGATGCGACGCGCTGCGATAACTTTATAACCACTTAATTCCTGTACCAGCTCATGCTCTGTATTTGCTAAAAGTTCTTTCTCAGAAATTATACCGCGGAAGTAATTTAAGGATTTATGGGGAGAGGTTTCAACCGGAAAATCGCCAATCTTTTTAAGTTTCTTCATTAAGTTTCTTCAATCTTTTTAAGTTTCTTTAGTTTTGTTGGCAGCTTCAATAAGAAGATCACCAGAACGAAGTTTTTTAACATCCTTCACTTCACCAATAACAGAAACGATTAGTCTTTGAATTAGAAACGGAGAGATCGCGTGAAAAGTCTTAGGCGTGTTAACAATGATAAAACGAGTGTCATTTGTAATAGGAAAACAAAAAGAAGGTTTAAAGGAAGAGCCCATACAAAGTAGAATAGTGATTCGGGCACCAACGGCACAGTCCACCACGGAGCCCTACAAGGGAAGGCAATTGCTGGCTCTGGAAATTTCCAGCCTCAGTATCCACCCTGGTGCTAGCTGGAACCTATACGCTAAGGGCCACTTCCAGGAACGTCTACCACCCTTAACGCAGAGCCCCAGAAGGTGACCCCCTCGCTTGATCTCCTTGAGCAGCCCAGTTAAGTCCCTGAGATACCGGCCGATTTGTACACCGGAGACCGAAATGCACCACCCGTTTAATGGGTCACCACGCACGGCCAACACGTGGGGTTTTTGGCTGTCCATGAAAAGCAAGAAGCAAACAGAGCGGCGACAGCTTCTCATGGAGAGCTCCCTCGCTTGCCGTCGAGGGAAAGAAGGATCAAGCTCACAGAAAAAGGCGTAGAGGAGAATAACATAAATTGAGTAAAGATCCCTGGGAACCTCGGGACTGGAACACCCCTACCCACCTAAAGAAGGTGAGCCCCTGAGGGGGTTGTGTCGCCCTATAGCCGCTCTTTGTTGTGGCGCTCTACAACTGTACCGAACTTCAGTCGCGCTATAACTGTACTGAACTTGTGGCGCTCTAGAATATTCATGCGGTCATACTATATCTGAACTTTACCTTATTGTGTCCTGAACTCTTTTATAACTTATGATGACGCTTCGGCTCCGGTTTTTGTGGCTTCAATTTTGGTGAGTTTTGTTTACGATCCTCAGTTTTAAAGTGCCTTTTTGTTTTTAACTCAACACTTGATTTTAACTAACTTTTACTTACGTCTATGTGCTTTTATAGTGAATATATGTGTGTCCTTAATTTAATAATGCTTTTAGGGCTTTTATTATATATATATATATATGTATTTTACCTCATTGAGTCACCTGTTTTTATCCTTTCACCTGTTTCATTGAGTGTTCTTAATATAATAATGCTTTTAGTATTTTTATCATTATATATACGTCTTTTATTTCATTGAGTCACCTGTTTTTCCTTTTAACTTCTCACCTGTTCTTGTTTTTGAAATAATCTCTGGGTATATCATCCGGGGACATCTCTATCGTCATCCCAGAGGATTGCCCTGAACCTGGGGGTTCGGAAAGGTCCTCCTCCAGCTCTATAACATCGCTACACTCCTCTTTTTCCAACCCTCCCGAGGTCTTCAGGGACACTATTGTTCCAACCTACAACCCTGTGACTTCCTCTGCCCTTTCAGAAGAGACTAAAAGGATTACTAGATCACAAGCTAAGGGATTGGGGGGCCCCAATCGAACCAAAATAAAAAGGTAAAGGATGTACTCTCATTGGAGGAGGAAGAAACCGTCACATACAACTCAGGTCAGGGCAAAGTTGATCGATCTATTCCGGACATTTCATAGGAAATTTTAAAAAGAATAAGAGAGCAGTCCCCTCCCCTCCCCCAGGAGTTGGAGGACATCGTAACAACTATAGTGAGGGAATATTGCAAATATACTGATGGCCTTATATCGAGGAAAAAACAATTCGGCAAACAAATAAAAAATACCATATTGAAAGACCACCTGGAATTCCTCATAAAAATCATAGGCAACTTGAACCTCCAGAATTCGGTCCTCCAAATTGAAAACTATGAACACAAAGACCTGCTTAAAAATAACGACATGGCCAATATGCAGGCGAAAATACGTTTACTAGAAGGGGAGAGGAATAGCTTGAAAAGGAAACTAGAACTTATACAGGGACAAGCTTTTCCGGATGCCTCGAACCTCAAAAGAATCGAGGACCGACTGGAGGAGTTTACAAATAAAATTGAACATCAATGCCTGAAAATGAATAAAGACATAGAGGAGATAAATAAACTAACTAGAGAATCTAAATCATTTGCCCAAGTTGCTTCCAATAACAAATCTGTTGGCACCCCTCGAGTTAAGGACACTGGAAGTGTTGTCTTCGTCAGACCAAGGGCCGATGACCGGAGAGATTTTAATAACAAGAAGGATACAATTTTAAATTACCTAAAGGGGTAGGACAAATCTATTAGGATGAAAGGGCTGGGACCCATGCAGGGAGGAGGGGTCAAGATTCTCACATCGAACTTGGATGATGCCCAGCATATCAAGGTGACACTCTCTAAGGACCCTAACATCAATGAAATTTTTGACCTTGATATACCAAACAAAAGACTCCCTCAGGTCATATACAATATTAATAATGATATCAGTGAAGAAGGCCTGAGGGAGGGGCTTACCCAGAAAAACCTTTTCCTCACTGACCCCTCCGGAAAACACACTTTCAAACTAGACTTTAGCATCCCAGCCGAGAATAAAACAACTAGGCACTGGATTATGTCAACCTCCCCCGCCACTTTGAAACTCATTCAAGAAAAAGGGGGGCTATACTTTCATTGGTCTAGAATTCGGGTGTCCGAGTTCCTGAGCGTGAAGCAATGTCGCTACTTCTCGGGATTCGGGCACACAACAAAATATTGTAACAAAAAGGACCGCCCCCCATATGTTATACGTGTGGGACCTATAATACCGATGGGGAGAA
>JAOUZG010020283.1:6340-18766 GCA_026289955.1 Argiope argentata
TGTGTGTGTGTGTGTGTGTGTGTGTGTGTGTGTGTGTGTGTGTGTGATTTATAATACACCTATAAAATAAAATTTTCGCATTACAGTTATTATAAAAGAAAAATTAATCCTAAAAAATTTTGTAAATCTATTTTCACGGGACTAAAAAGGGGAAGAATCAAAAGAAATATTTGACTAACAAATTTAATTATTTTTACAGAAAATTGGTAATATTGCACAGATTTAGCTATTTATTTTGCGTATTAATGTATAATTTTGGTAATCTTGATTTCACTAAATAAATACCAACCATAAGTTTGTTTTCATAGAATTTTAATAACAAATGAAAATGATTTCATAATATTTTTGATGCATTTATTGAATTTTTTCATGATGAAATAATTTATTTCACAAAATTTTGATTGGAAATAATAATTCATAATATGTCTGTCCCCTTCATAATTTATTCATTTTAAAAATTCAAGGAAATTTTTTGAAGACGAAGTATATGTTTTTAAAGTTCATGTATAAAAATAGAAATACGATAATTATAATTTGAAAAAATAACATTATTTTGATTTAATCGAGAATAACACTTAAAGTTCTCAAATAAAAAAAATCATTTAAATGTTACCTAATGAGAGAAAATAAATTTTCTACATTTGAAAGGAATTTTTTTTTCAGTTGATTAATTACATCCCTGATATGCCATAAAATAATAAAAATATAGAACAAGTAATTTTCTTTAAAAAAACTCTTCAAAATGGAATTTCGTCGAGTTAGAAGCAAACTATGTGAATCTCGTCAATTTAAGATGAAAATGATTTTGTTTATGATTTTCCTGATACTTCTGAAATTCATAATAAATATCGAAACTGGAATGAAAGTTTTATTAGAAATTGACATTCTTGCTTAAATTGTAATATTTTAAAAAAATGTTTTTTACATTTTAATTAGGCAGCAATATAGCAGGACATCATGAAAAGTAGAACTTATATTTTAATATAGAGGAAACAATAAATTTTCAAATGAACTTTAGTTTATCTTTCACTTTCAAATGTTGCTATTTCAATCGTGCATATAGCCTAAACTAAAGCTTTACATGAGTCTCCTTTATTACAATTATGCATGCGTATATCCAAAATATTCACTAACTGTGCTATGTAAAAAATATAGAAAATTTCTCATGATGCTCCTTATTTGCTATTTTGTTTTAGTATTTTTTTGTTTTTGACTTAAAATGCCTAAATTAATATTAAAAAATATTATTTGTCTATAAAAGTATTCGATATAATAAAAAGTGATTAATTAATTGACTTCAAATAATTACATTCGTTCTAATTGAAACCAATTACTGTAACATTTGTAAACTTAAATTTGGCAAAGAATGTCGATGCATGAATAAATTAAAGGAAAAAAAAGAGACGATGCAGCATTCAGGGATATCCAAAGATAATTTCATCAGTGTCAAATCTTACGCGAATCTATTCAAATTTTTTTGCTGAAGTTATAACTGGATAGAGGGGACAAGAATACTGAGACAAAAGTTGACTATAGATTGAACTTAAGGAAAATTAGATTACCAACTGAAAAGAAGAAAAACTAACAAATTAAATTGTGAACATACGCATGGCATAAAAGCAATCAATATAAAGTCAGAAATACGTAGCGTCCATCTGGGTCCTGGGGTCTTGAATTCCATCATGAGATCTGCACTTTTGAGGGACTTTTTAAGTTACAACTTTGGTTGATTTTCACAAGGGGAATTCAGGTCTCAACTATTGTAGGTCCTGAAGAGGACTTGGTATTTGTGAATTTGGTTTACTATGGAGTCAATTTTGCCGCGTGAAAGAGTATTTGATGAAACTCTCCTGTATCATCCTTCTTCGATAC
Source organism: Argiope argentata (assembly GCA_026289955.1). Classification (NCBI taxonomy): domain Eukaryota; kingdom Metazoa; phylum Arthropoda; class Arachnida; order Araneae; family Araneidae; genus Argiope; species Argiope argentata. The sequence continues at coordinate 8,213 of JAOUZG010020283.1, forward strand.
TTCATTCTAGCTTTCTCATGTGCCATGAGAGAGTGAGCTGGCATTCTGTGGCATAGTGAATTGGAGATCCTTTTTCTCCAAAGCTACAGCAAGGAGAGTTGTCTAGATGGAATCTGTATAGGTATGTCGGGAATGGGCCGTGTCAAGTGAAGAAAAGGACATTCGTTCTGTCCCAGTTGGCAGCGTAGAGAAAAACTTTATGCTATATGTAGAACGGCCTGTTTCTCATTCTTCCCATTCCTTTTGCCATCTTGTCATCATCTCGGTTTGGAGGATGTTCTTCAAATGAGATCTTGGAAGTTCATTATATTCCGATCTTCATTAGCAAATGCCACTCTTTTGGCTAGTTTGTCTGCCGCTTCATTCCCTTCACGAGCTACATGTACCTTGATCCATGAGATTTTAATATGAGGGTTTTCAAGAAGAAAGGAGAAGGTAACTCTTGCTAATTGGTTATTGGATTTTGGTGAGCTTGAGACTTGTATGCTTGCTTTATGGTCGACATAAATAGGGATTGGATCAGATGAAGGAAGAGATATTACGTAATTCACTGCTCTATTAAGTGCTAGGAGTTCAGCTTGGAAGACCGTGTTTTCTTTCAATAGGCTGGTTGACCCCTGGTGCATAGTGACTGCATGCTGCATGACACAAAATGCAGCCTGAACTCCTGCTGAAGATTTTGACCCTCGTTTACACAAAATCATCAATCGTTGTACTTTTAGTTAAAAGAAATTAAACAAAATGTGCAGCAAAATTGTAAGGTACTAGAAAGGTAGAAAATTGAAAATTTTACAAGCAATGTGCAAACATGAGATCCTATATAGATGAAAAAAATGTTTTCAATTCGCCGAAAGAATTAAGGATTAAAATAATAATTGCTGTGTAAAATTTTAGAATACTGACTTTTTATAAAAAATATGGCAACTTTAAAAAAATGGGAAGTTTGGGATATGCAAAAAAGTATTTACTAAAATAAAAGTTTCATAAAGAGATAATTAAATCAACCACTTCTTTCTGACTTATAAATTTGCCTGTTGATTAAAATTTTGTTTTATTTCTTTAAATACAATTTCTTCTTGACAAATAAAACGAAATTATTTTCTATGTCTTCAGCAGAACATATCCTTCGTTACATTTTATTGCTTTCAAAATTATGAAACTTATTCTCTGATTTGAATTTACACAATATATTAGACTTATTTCACGTATTTCTTTTAGCCATTCAACTCTCAGTTATTTCCTATGAGACAAACAGGCCATAAATATAGGCCACTATATATGCCATTAATATAGTTTATTTCCGAAAGTAATTGGAATTACTTTTATTATAATACATAAATTGATCACTTTATTTCATTATTTTCATCTCTGATTTAATAAGAGCTAAATATATTTGCTTTTAATGTAAGGTTTTGTTTTTGTATAGAGTTTTCAAAATGTAAATGTTTAAAATGTTAAAGAAAAAAATGCTGAACCTGAAAAAACTGACTCTCAGGAATTCGATGCATTACTGTATACTTTCTGTAACACTGTTTGATAAGCACTGAAGCATTCTATATAAAACAAGCAATCCTGGGTCTTCTATTTTATTTGTATGCATTCAATATATCCCAATACTGTTTAGAATTTACATGTTCCGTTCAAAGCAATTCATATCGACTTATTTTCTTTGGCCGATTCAACCAATCCCTAAAGACATCGGCTGAAAAAAAGAGAGTCGAAACTGCGTGTTTGACGATGTTACTGTTTGAAAAGTAAAACATGTAGAAATACCTTTCTTTAAAATAAGATATTTTTCACTGAATAAATCTAAGAGTGTCATTCTTTTAAACATTTTAGGTGACCTTTATTCCTAAGCATTGGAATTCATCGATTTACATTTTCAAAGAAACCAGGATAATAATAAAAAAATTTCTTATATGATTAGTTCTAGTTATGTTGTGTAACAGATATGTGGAACTTATAAACTTCATGATGATCAGAAAGCTTCATATTTATCAGAAAGCAAAAAAAAATGTGTTAAATTAATCTCATTTTTTTTCTTCCGAAAAATAATTCTGAAACCAAAACTTTTTTCCAAAATTTTAATTTTTAGAAACAATATGGAAATATGGAGTTTTTACAATACTGTTTCTTCATTTTGCAATTCGTATGTTCATTTACTTTGTACAATTATTGTAGTTTACTTCCTAACGAATGTCATGAACAAAACAAGATCTGATCTGAGCTATTGACTATTTCCTATTGTTCAAGATACATAGCTTGTATAAACCGTTTGAAAATAAAGGTCATTTACACTGAATAATACGATCACCTTCAATTTTATATGTCCTTGTTGGTAGTCCTTATTCTTAAAGCGCTGAAATTCCTCGATATACATTTTTAAAGGTATCGATTTTTTTATCTTCCTTTGTACTTGTTTAGCTTTCAATAAATGGTAAATTAAAAGGATCCGTACATGAGAAGCTTCCCTTTGATCTACAATTTTATAAGGTGCTTTTAAACTGGTGATAAATCGAAATTTCTTTATTGTTTGGCGAATTTTAACTTTTTTTCAGATTGCATCATATCATACTATATAGAATTTAATATAAGCCTTTTATAATAAGTAAACTGGTTTCATTTTAATTATATAAATAAAAATATTTTAAGAACACATTTTAACATATATTAAGAAGTATCTTTTATATTTATGTGAAGTGCCTTTCATAAATTCAAATGTTAGGGAAATAGTATGAATTCTATATCTTATGGAAATAGTATCCATGCTATATTTCATGGAAATAGCATGTATAAGATTTTTGCAATTCTAATTTATCTTTCAAACAAGTGAGATTATGTTGGAGAAACTTCATGTGCTTCATCGAAATTTACAAAAAGTTCTTTAAGGCATTTTAATTTGCACTTGTAATCGAGGGTGTGTGGTACTTCTATTGGGACAATTTTTTTTGAAATGTCCCAAAGGGTTTTATTTAAATATAATAAATACAAATCGTTTAAAAGTTCAGTTGATTAGATATTACTTTAGTATAATTTTGTTGTGATAATATAAAATGCTTGCTATAAGATTACTAATGAATAAACTGTAGGCATTCATATATTTATGACTTTAGTAAACCTGCATTACTGACATAATAAAAAGCTAAGTAGTATTTTGTTAATCAAAAAGATTTAATGAATATGGGTTAATTTTAAACTACAGTTAATGAGAAATACATTTATTTAGATGAAAACACGTAAATAATAGAATTAATTATTCTAAATTAAAAATGCAATGCAATTTGTTTGGCACATATTATTTTGTGTTTCATACAGATTTATTTGAATAAATAAATCTTTAAATAATATAATAATTTTATAGCATAAAATATGTATTTTAATGAAAATTAGTTGTCTACTTATGAATATAAAACTTTTTAAATAATAATGATGATATTTGATATGATTAAATGGCTCCAATTATTTTACTTTAGAAATCACAACAATGTTTTTTTTTCTTCTTTTATAATGAAATAATAAGTGAGTGAATACTTGTTTTTGGATAACACGTATGGTGATCGAAAGTCGATGTTAATTTCATTTCATTGCAAGCAGTTTTCATATTTTCTAAAAAAAAATATTTCTATGTTTGTAAAGGAAAATATAAAATTCTTAACAGACGTCTTTATATCAAGACATTTACATATCAATGATTTTAAAGTTAATGATGTCTATGAAATATCTATCATTTTGTTATTCCTGATAAATTATATACATTTAAATATATTTTACAATGGAAATGAAAAAAGCAAACGCAAATAATCAATTTTGTCTGACAAATCATTAATAAGAAAATTTTATCGTGCAAGTTATGATTGCCGCCATTTCCTGTTCTCAAAGAATTGAAATAATTTTTGAGATATAAGGAGGTGAAAATCGAATAATAACTATGAGGTAAAAAAAAATAGTGGGATTTTTTTTTTCAAAAAAATATCAAAAGGAATAACTTTTTTTGCAAAGAAAATAAAGATCTTGATAAAAAATATGTAAATTAAAAAAAAGAAAAAGAAAAAAAGTCTTTTATTACATCAAAAGAGTATTACATGAATAGTTTTAATTTTGTTAAAGAATGTGAATCTTTAACTTGTATTAAGAAAACAGAACAAAAAGTCGTGAATTATTTTTTTTTTAATTTAGCAAAAAAAGTAGACAAATAATCCAGCTTCCTTTTCTTACACATGAAATGGTTGCGATAAAAATATAATTAATTTAATCTACGGTAGCATCCATCAAAATTCATTAGACATTTGTAACTGAACAAATGATTTTTTTAAAAAAAATTTAACCTTAAAATTCTTTAAAAATAATATCAGTTTTAATTAAAGGTTCTTGCCTTTAAATTTTTTATTCGTTTCTAATAATTTCCTTTTTTATATTTACACGAAAATGTCCTCTTTATTGTGTAAATTTGTAGACAAAATCCTCAATGCCCCTCACATTTTAAAGCTTTAAAATGAAACAAATTGTATAAAAAATATATAAATGCATTAGAAATCTCAGTATTCTAAAATTATAGCTTTTTAATTCTAATTTTTACAAGCATTACTGTAAGTCTTTACAATTATTATCTAACAGTGAACATTTTGTTAATAAATATTTCTAAATAAAATTATTACGTCATTTCAAAATTAGAAAAAAATTGGTTAATTAAAATAAATTTAAAATAATTGGAAACCGCCACTTTGAGTTACAATGGAACGTTGATATATGTACCAAGTTTTAAAATAAATACCGTTAAACATATGAAATTCAGCCCCAGTAATTCACAAAATATCAAAAAACTGTATGTAAAATATCATTAAGAATATTATTTACTACATATTGTAAAGGAAAGTTTATTATACAAAAAGAAAAACCAAAAGGTATCTAAATACTCATTTTATAAAATTTGATGTGATTCAAAAAGAATTTTCCGAACAGATTTGAATAAATTTTGAGAAAGAATGTTTAACATTTATAGGAACAAAATGGTAAATAATTTAATTAATTTTTAGTTAAATTTTTTTGAAAATTTTGAGGGCTTTTCGCATTTAGTAGAGAAAAGCTATACCTGCTATATTTAATGTACATAATTTTTGCTTGTGGAGCATATTAATCATTTTTTTTATTTTGATTACAGCTACACATAACACAATTACTGTTAATATCCTGGTCTATATATATATATATAATACATTGATAATAACATAATTTATATATGAACCTTTATATTAGGAGATTACTATTCAAAAGAAAAAAATTCGGATTCAGAAACAGTGTTGAAAATATATTTTAAATATTTTTCGTTTTTGCAAGCAATTATAATTTTTTTAAGCTGAAATCTTGGGTTTGCAAAGGAACTGTATCAGATCATTGGTTTAATCTAATATTTGCACCATAAACTAGTCTAGGACTTGTAAAAAATAGATAAATTGCATTATTGAAAAATAAAATTATCTTTAACATTTAAAAAAATCAATTCAAACAATAAGAAACAATTTCGAAGATTAATCATTATGACTAAAATGCGTAATATTCATTTATTTTTCCATTGATAAATTTTTAAATTTTACGTTTTATTAAGAAATTTTTGAATTTTTATATGTATGTCAGGAAATAAAAATATTTTATGAGATGAAACGCCTTTTTTCCTTGTAAAAAATTATGAAAATTAAAGCAATTTAATGCATTCCCAGATTAAAGTTACTCTTATAAAATAACAGAATTTCTTTAAAAAATTTATATATATAGTGTATAGGAAAGAAATGCAATCGGGATTACTTGAGTTTTTCTTGATTCATTATTAACAAAATAAAATCAAACAAAAATTACAAAGAGATTTTTCCCTAAATGAATCTATCAATTAATAGATTTTAAAAAATATGAATTTTATTTCAAAAGAAAATTTAATTTTCAAAAAATAAAGACAAAATTGAAAGATGAAACATAAAAGCAACTTAAAACCTTGCTGACACATTGAGCACGAAATTTATATGTTATTCTTTTTCTGTGAAAATATAGAATTAATCATGAATGATATATTTTATTTTCAAAAATAAGTCAGATAATGGCTTCTTCGTCCGAAAAAGTGTTATAAAGACTTTGCATTTCAGAACACCCTCAGTAAATAAAGAGGGCAAATCTAAGTGAATTTTTTTGCACATGCTAGACGACATTCCTTACTGAAATTAATTAATTTATCGGCTGTTATTTTATGGTACGTTCCAGAGAACATCGAAAATTATTAATGCGCTGTACCATTTTAAATTACGAACGTGAAAAAAAATACATTTTCATGTCATTTATTTCCTTATTCATATGTAATGCATTATTTTTAGAAAATAATAGACTTAAAAATCGAAAATTAACTTTTAATTTATTCTCAGATATTATACATTTAAAGAGATATTTTTTTCTTGGTAATGATTTACATACAGGAATGCATAGAAAAATTGGCAGAAAAAGTATGTACCTTTACTATTAAGGTAAATTATGATCTGAGATATTCTTAATAAATAGGAGTAGAAACAATAGAAGAAATAATAATCTGAATATTTAACACTTTCTAATTTCAATGGATGTAATTTGACTGTTAAAGTCACATAATGTTTATAAAGGGGAAAATTAACTCTAAATAAATTAATATGCAACTATTTTTCTTCCCTTACTTTTTTTTAAATAATTGAATATCTAATATGCAAAGCAAAATTGATTAAATGCCTTGAATATCATTTCTCTTTTTTAAAATTAATTTTTTTGCAACTATATAGATAACATAATTAAAAGAAGTTATTAAAATAAATGTTAAATGATATATTACCTTAATTACAAGAATAGCATATAATTTTCGTATTTGTAATGTTGATATATTAGATAAATAACAAGAATAGCATATAATTTCCAGATTTGTAATGTTACTATATTAGGAACATCAGTATTTTTCCAACAAATTTAACATCAAGAGATTATAAAATATTTAGTTCAAGAACTGCTAAAATCCATGGTATATTGGAAAAAATTATTTTGTTATTTTTAAACTTGTTATTTTTAGGGTCAATCAGAGTATTATTTGTCCTTTTTAAAGGTTTTCATTCTTAATTAAAGGTTTTCCAAAGACCTGGAGTTATAAACATGTTTAAAAAATTGTTGAGAGAAATTTAAAAATGTCAGTAATGAGACAAGTTTAATGTAAATTATTAGGTAGCAAAAGTATAAGAGAATAAATAATTTTTCAATTTTCACTATTGTAATCAAGCTGTTTTCTTTAAAAATCATTTAATTTCATATTAACACGTTCATATAATTGTATTTTTCTAAGTTATTTTTGAGATAGTTATTAACTTTTTTAATCAGAGCTTTTGTAAATGTGGTGGTAAAACGTTATTAAAAGCAGACTTTTTGAGACGTTCTTGCAGATATTTTTTTTTATTTTATACGAAATAAATTGTTAACATATACGATTAAATTAGTTTTTTTTAGGAATTCATTAAAAATAGAATTTTTATTTATAGATCTAAACATCAGTATCATTGAAATGATAATTTTTTAAGCTTTAATTTGATGCAAAAATTAATTTTTTGATGTAATATTTTTGGAAGTTATTGCAAAAAAACTTGAAAGTTTTGCTTAATTTTTAATTAATTAAAATATAAATAAAGAATTCTAAAAAAGGGCTCCGAGGTGCACATTTTTGACTCCCAAGGTATGCAGTGCCAAATTTGATAATTGTATGTCGAACGATCTGACCAGTAGAGCACCAACACACGCTTACTCTTTGAGCTTTATTATAAGTATAGATTAAAATGTAAGTAACTAATTAATAAGATATACATTGGAATTATTAACAGGTTTGAGCTCTTTTTTATTCTTCCAATATAAAATTTTTTGTCTTTCTTTATTATCATACAAATTTGCCTTTAACGTTAGTTCAACAATATTGTTGTACTCATAACAAAGTACCAGAAAACGTTAGAATTTTAAAATTACATGATTGTATTAATGTCGTTATTGCAAACAAAAATTGTCTTAATTGTAAAACTGTTTTGATACGGTGGGTAGTAAAAATATTTCACATTTAGTACCAGTCAATGCATCTTTTATTTTTTAATATTTGTAGAGTTATCAAATAAATTTCGAAGCATAATTTTCTGATAATGTATGCTTCTTTTCATATTTTTTTCTTACGCCAAAAAAAGGATTACATTCATATTTAAGTACTTAAAAAGCGAAGTATAATTTAGGAAAAAATGTATACTCTCTTTTTTTTTACATTGAAGATTGTAAAGTTATGTATTGAAGATTGTAATATCTATTAAAGAGTGATGTAGCAGTTTAATGTATCATTCCAAAATCACTAATTTAATTTGTAAGCCGAATCTTCTTTGACAACATAAAAATCATATGAAGATTAAAAATATCTATCGTGAAACTACTTGAATAATAACTAATTTTGGTCTCATCAAGTTAAAGAGGAAATTATTGTCATTAAATATTTTGACATGAATTTAATGATGCAATATCAATTATTGCTCAATAATTAAATTATTATATGCCTTAAGAACACAAATTTTTGCATAAATTATTTCTCAATTCAAATATCTAATTTCATAGAGAAATTATTTATCATATTATAAAATAAAGTAAAGCATTCATTATGAATAGTCTGCTGTTTGATAATTAAAGAAATGGAATTATTTATCACATAATTAATCACTCTCTTCTAAAAAAAGTTTAATCAAGCTTTATAAAAATTCCATGTCAGCTGGAATATAAAAAGAAATTTAATCGTCGTGTTATTAACTCTAACTAGAGACTGGTAAAAAGTGTCATCTCTCAAGGAAAAAAAAATAATCTGCAGAAGGTTTACTAATTACTTACAAATTATGTTTGTATAATATAATAAATTAATGTACATCAGACCTCCAGACATTTAATAAAAGTAGTTTGGGTATTTTTTGTCAAATTATTTTGCGACAGCTTTTTAGATGCTGATAATAAGAAACATATATTAATTTTATTTGCTGTCATATTTTATCCTTAGTTTGCTCGAGGATTACCAGTTAATGGAATGAAGTATTCTTATTAAAACTTTGTGAGGAATAATAAAACTATTAATTAAAAATATTTATAGAAATTCACAGCAAAATAACCTTTATTATATTAAAGGATATTAATTACAAAAAAAACTAGCGCAAAAAATTATATTTATTTTTATGGTTAATTTTTAATAGTAAAACTAATAAGAATCTTTTTTTTACTATTTCAACATTGAGTTTTCTCCACTATTTACCCAAAGTTATGAAATATTTTTTTTCTGTTTAATTTTTTACGAACTTTTTAAAGAGAGTGCATATATTAATTTTAATTGCTCATCATCTTTTTGCCTTAGTTTGCTTGAGGATCATCATTTAATAGAATGATGTGAAGTAAACATATTAAATCTACTTGTGGAATAAAAAAATTAATTTAAAATATTTTATTTAGAAATTCACTGCAGAATAACCTTTAATGTATTAATAGATAATATAGGTTACAAAGAAAATAATTTTTTGATTAAATACCAGTGAATTTTTGAAAGTCAAATTGATAAGTGATTTTGTTTTTAATTTTTTTCAGTATTGAATTTTTTTCACAATTTTCCAAAATTAAAAGCTATTTTTTCTTTATAATTTTTATTAAATTTTTGAAAGGAAATCGTAGATTAGGTTATTTTTGTTTATTAATTATTTTCTTAGTGTAGTTGAGAATTATCATCTCATGAAATGATGCGAAGAATTTGTAATAAAAATATGTGTGAATAATAAAATTATTAATTAAAATTATAATAGCTAATAATAATATTTTCTAATATTTTGTGCAATTTTAAAATAACTAATTTAAATTAGGATTTAAACCTTCACTAGAAACATTAAAAAAATACAATATAAAGAATAAAAACATTTAAATCAAGATTTCTTTTATGAAAATTAAAATTTAATTTAAACAAGAATATTTTCTTAGTACCAATAATGAAATTCATCAATTTAGTAAACTAAATCTTATAAGTCAAACTTGATATTTTATTCACGCAAAACATGTCATTTCAATTAAATATATAATTGATTTACACAAAATATTTTTAAAAAATCAGGAATACAAAAACAGAAGGAAAAAATGGGGATAAACACTATAGTGAAAAAAAAGAAAGAACCTAAAGAAAATAAAAAAAGAGCTCCAGCCTGATGACATTCTCAATTTTTTTAGATTATAGTCAAACACTTCACAGAAAAAAGTTCCACCTTTTATTGGAAACCCTGCCTGACGGTGACCCTTGAGAAAGTCATTAGGCCGAATTTTTTTATAGATTTTTTTCCTTTTTTATTATAGTGTTTTTTTCTCATATTTTACTTCTGTTTTTGATTCATCTATGTTCCACTATGTTTTTAGGAACAGCAGCAAATGCGCTGTCTAACTACATTTGTGCATCTTTTTAATTTAATATTCATAACTGCAATTCGCAATGCATCTCTAATAAAATTCTTTTATCTTTGTTTATAT
>JAOUZG010020283.1:28766-39102 GCA_026289955.1 Argiope argentata
AATGCTTATTGAATTGCTTCGAACAATTAGCATTTCAAATAATTTGATGCAGGTAAATAATGCTTAGTAACTGCTTCATTATACAAATGCGGCCTTTGATAAGTACATGTATATATTGCAGATATCAATAGTTCTATGTATGTGATGTCATTAGAAGCGTCTATGAATCAGAATCAGGAAATCGCCATCGCTCTTACAATTTCGCTGTAATGATCTTTATTAATAACCCCTTTGCTAGATCGAAATTTTAGTATCTCTTAGAGGAATGCTAACAATTTTGGTTTAACTATCTGATCTATCATTTTATGAACAATGCAAATACACCTATAAGCAAATTATCTAGATATAAATAAATTTTTAATAGATTTGATGTTTAATACTATAGTCCGATTACACACTAATTAACAATATATACATAACAGAAATATATTTATTAGCATATTTTTAAACCTTAATCTACTGATGGTACTTATAAATGCCATTTAAATCAAGATTATATTTTCGTAAAATGGCTATTTTTGACGATGGTATTCTAAACACGTTGAAAATGTAACTCACATAGCAAGAAGTTTATATAAAGTAAAGTAGGAACAAAAAATAATTAATTAATAACTAAATTAAGATATTTCTAATATTTAAAATTTTTCTCTTGGGTTCTCTGGGATTATTCTGCAAGGAAACTTATCTACTGGAGCAGTAATGAAGTTGGAAAATTGATGGCAATAAAGTAAGATAAGCAGTAGATAAAAGGTTAATTGTTTCTATTTTACTTTGTTCCATTTATTTATTGATTTGAAGTAACACCCAATAATACAAAACTACAAAGTTTAAAATCATATTAATTATTATAAAATAATAACTCATATTATTAAAAAAATAACTCATATTATTATTACTCCTTTTCATTTTTAATTTGTAAATAAAATTAAAGAACTCATTAAAAAGCAAGGTTTAAAAGATTAAACACATACAAGCATAATAACAACAAAGAAATGTAAGTAAGCATGAACATCTCAATACGTGTAAATGAAAATAATATATAATTCAGCATAACAAAGATAATGTAAAATAAAATTAAAAAAAAACTTATGTTCATACACTGATCATAAAAATATTTAATACTTTCAATATTTTCTGTTGCTTTGGTAAATAATAATAATTGTAACTGTGTTTGAACAAAATAAATGACACATTTATTCGATATTTTTAACTCGTATATTTTTTTCAGTACCTTATCTTCAAACATTTATTTTCGTCAACTTGTTCTAACTGTATTTTAATTCTACAAATATTTGTGGTATTAAACGGATTACTCATTGGTGATGACTTCAAATTCGGCGATAAAGTTTTACGATATAATACGTAAGTACCTATTTTTCACAATGCCACGTCTTGAATTTGCCTTTCAATACCCTGTATCGGCTTATAATACCCTGTTTTACTGGATTACAATACCCTTTTTCGCGTGTATCGGAATCATAATTCCTAAATCATTATACTTACATACACATAACTTGATCTAATTCTTATTTACTAATATAAAATTTTAAAAAATCCATCTTTTTTTTAATCAGTATTACAAGTTGTGATTTATGCATGAATGAATCTTTAAAATCACGCGGATTTTTTTATTTATTTTAATACAAATTGTGGTATTAAAAATACATTAAATTTAAATGGGAAGAACATTAAGATTAGAAAGCTTAATGGATCATCAATAATAATTATTTAGCAAAAGATACAAAACTGTTTAGGTTTAACAATTGTTTACAGAATTTCTTGTTGAGATACTTAGAAATCATATAGGTTAACTTTAAAAACTTTTTTAGATATATGAATCAACTAACACCTAATTATCTGTTTGTTGATATGTATATCAAAAAGAGAATTAAATAAGAATAAACTAATTTAAAAGTGCAGTTTTTTAAGAAATCATTTTTGGAATTCACAGAGTCATCGATAAGGCAATTAAAAAAATGTTTAAAATACCAAGCGAAAAAACGAAGCTTTTTTTGTATTTTTGACTTCTATAGATTTATTTAAAATCAGATAACACTTTAGTTTTTTAATTTGTGGTATTTTTTTCCAAAGAAAAGAAAACTATGTAAGCATTAAAACTGTACACCCAACAAAAATAACAAATTTCAAGCAGCCATTACTAAAATCCTGTAATATAACTCACGATATTTTTATCTACTCGTTTTGTAAGAATTTAAAAAAAAATGAAATGGAGGAAACCTTTTGTTTTTGTGCATGTCTCACGCATTGATTTATTCCTTTAAAATTGCAAGAAAAGTGTCAAAATTCAGTCGAAAAGTAACTTAAAAACTCGTTTGTAATTTTCTTTTCTATTATTTCCAGCGCTTGATCAATAATAGATAATGCAGTGCGATAGACAAGAAAAAAGAAAAGATCCTAAAGAAAGGGTTTTTATCTCTTTGGATCTAAGCTGCTTACCATCTGTTTTCGACCATGAGGTTATATTCGCTTTTGTAGAATCCTCCGGGTTTTTTCTTCTGTTATTTCTTGTGGATTTTTTTCTTCAATTTTGGTCTTGTTCCTTTTTTTTTTTAAAGTATACGTTTTGTTTTTCCCTGTAACCAAAAATATATCTAAGAAGTAAAGTAAGTAATATGTTAGATAAAATACTTTCTTTGATCTAAATCAGGAAGTAAAACGGACAGTTAAATAGGATTTTTAAAGCTGTTTTCCTTTAATATTTCAGTGAATGAAGAAGTTTTTTTTAATAACTATTTATTATAGGTTCTGGGAATTATAATTTTCAATTTTATATGTCTATGTTGCATTCTTGAAATAATAGTTCTCAAAACTTTTGGGAAAAATTCTTTTAAGCTATTTGATTTAAGAAATAAGTCTTTTTTACATGAATAATCAAAATTGTTGAACTCTTCTCAACAGAAAAATTATTTAAACTGATTTTTGTAAGGCTTCAAACTAATTTAAAAAATAAAGTACACATTTTTTGAATTTTCTAAGTGTTATTCCTGAAAATTAATTTTAAAACACTCGTTATTTCAACTCTTGACTATATCACTACTGTGATATTTATTAGATATGAGAGAACGGTACTTTTTTCTTTAGAAAAAAATGATTGCTTTTAAAAATGTTTATTTAAACAATAATTCTGTCCAGAAGTAATTAGGTTAACAAGAAACAATTCATTAAAAAGTGAAGAAAGCAGTAATTATTTGAAGATCACAAATTGATTTTATTTCTTTATTATAACTATCGAATGAAAATTGATTTTATTCTAGAATTATAATTATCGAATGAAAATTGAATTTATTCTAGAATTATAATTATCTAATGAAAATTGATTTTATTCTTGTATTATAATTATGGAATGATAATTGATTTTATTCTTGTTTTATAATTACTGAATGAAAAATTATTTTATTCCTGTATTATAATCATCGAATATAAATTGAATTTTGAATACATAAAGCGTTGTTTTTTTGTTTCTTGAGCTATTATAACATCAGGATTAAATTATTATTGTGATTTTTAAAGTTTATTAAATTGAATTCGCAATTTTATTTTCATTATACAAAAAATATTTTTAAATCAAATCTACAATATATTTTAAAATAATTACGATTTAGTTCAGATTTCTACTATTTATGACTTTGAATTCTCTATTCATCTGTGGGAAATGTGAAATGAGTAAGGTGAAAACTTCTAGCTTGATAACACATTCAATATATTCTTTTGATAATTTTTTTTCAGAAATTTAATTTTTTAAAATATAAAATGCTAAAATGTATTTTGAAACAGGAAATATTGTGTCTATAATGAAATATTAATTTTCGTCCTCTGATTTGAAATATCAATACAATTATGAAATTCATGTGCAATTAACATTTTGGTAATCTTGTTTAGCAACAATCTCTCTCTCTCTCTCTGTATATATATATATATATATATAATTTTATGGGCTTATATTTAATAATATATTAAATATTTTCCATCATTATAGTTTGCTGGATGTCCATCTTCCATTAATGCATAATAATATAATAATACAGGGATACGCAAATGAAAAAAATAAGTCCCCTTTTCAAGTAAATTTAAAAACAATGATTTATTTGCTAATCTTTAAACGCTACAAACAGGCTATAATAAGGACTATTTTTGATAGTTTTTTAAAAATTTTATTTTACAAAAGAAGTATAGATTCATAAAAAAACAAGGAGCAGTTATCTCGCTGAATTTCAGCTGGTTGGATAAAAATTTTTTTAGACAAATCAAACAAATTAAGTTACCTCATTTCTCATAAAGTTCTTTATTAAGAAGTGTTTTAAATTTCGGAAGCTGCTATGAAAAACTTAATTATTTCTATTCACAATATTTATTATTGTCATTTTTTGATAAGTTTAGAGAAAAAAAATATTTTGCTAAAATATTAAAATGATTATTTCTTGAAAGTTACTTAAAATAGTTTAATATAAAATTATTTTAAAAATAAAACAACAGATTTTTAAAAATTAATACCAAATTCTCTGATTTTTTTTTATTTATAGAATTAATTTAGATTCTTCTTATTTAATATTTAAACATTCCTCCAAACTTAAACAAAGAAAATTATATTATAAATAAAAAGTTTGGAAAAAGACACATGAAATGTTTTCAAAATGATTACTAATCAATTCGATTTCTTTAATTGGGATTTATTATTAAGGAATTTTTAGAGAAGATGTCAGTAATAATCATTCAATAAAGATCAATAATAGTCAACCAAACTTTTTTTCTTTTGTCATAGTATTTAATAATGTCAAATATTTTGCATATTTTTAGCAGTAGTTTTTATATTGTAAAAGAAATTGTGAAATAATAAATCCAAAGATTACATTAAAATTTTTTTTCGCTTGAAACAAAGTCTCAATAGCTGATTCTTCATTTATAAATAATATCTCACACGTTCTTTTCTGTATTTGTTCCTAGAATTTTTTTATGAATAAATTTTCAATTAAAAAAGATCCAAACTTAGGTTAATTTTGTTATGTGTTTTAAAAGTTATTTTATTTGATTTTTTTCTCTGTTATTAGATGCGGGTAGAAATTTTTATTCATTTCTCGCCTTCCAAATTCTTACGTATAATTGAATAAAAATAATTTGGAATTGGTTTTTTTTTCTATTTCTGGCTTTCCATTTCTTAAATAAATTAAATTAATTCACTTCGTGTAGTTCCATTCCACGTCGTTTGTCTTCTTACCTTCACATTCTACAATGAAATCATGTAAGAATTACTTGGATTTACATATTTGACTTTCTATCATTGATTGAAGATCTTTATTAGAGACAATAAAAATATATATTTATACCACTCTTTTTAGATTGAATTTTCCAATATGTAATGATTCAGACTGTAAAATCCTGCAAACGTTTACAGTTTACATTTGAGTTAATATTTAACAAAATAATTTAAGGATTTACAAATGCACACTTGGTAATAATATTTAATAATGCAAAATTTATTGGAAAAATATTGAGTATGGTATATTGAGAATGAAAATTATTTAAAAATATGCTTTCATAAGTGCCCTAAAGAACACATAATAATTTTCTTATAAAAATTAAGAATGCAATCTTATATTAAATGAATAATTTCCAATTAATGATTGCGTGAACAGCTATCATAAACTTTCTTAGTAGAATAAAAAGTCGCTCATGTTCATTACTATATATTAAAAGCGTTAAAGAAAGTTCCCTAACCTTCATTTATTTGTATTCGTTAAGTTCAAATTTGGCTATAAATCTTTATAATTTCATAAAAACAGAGTTTTGTTGGGAAGGCACATCATTAAATATATATAATGGCAATATCACTGCTAATCATTTAAAGTTTACTGCTTTTCTACGCAGCAAATAAAATACCAATAATTCATATAGAGAATAAGACATGCATCATTTAATGTAAATCCAAGACAAGTTCAATAGTTAGAAAAATAGTTATAAAAAAAACAGCGATGAATAATTGACTGGAATAAGAGAAAGCGTCATTTTATTTACACCGAATGGTCTGCTCTCTAGCTTAAAATATTTTAAAAACAACAACAACAATGGTCTGCTCTCTAGCTTAAAATATTTTGAAAACAACACTTTTAGACATGAGGAAGTTCTGAATGTAACCTTCTCCATAAAGCATTTTTAATATATTTTTGTCATCTGAATACTTCCGCACCTAATTTCTTACAAGAATCACTAAATAGAGTTACATTTAGCATCTTTTCCAGACAAGGATGAAGGGGAAAATGGTGTTTTCTTTCTTCAAAATAATTTTCAATAATCCTTTGTTACTATCGAAAGACGATGGTGAGTCCTTTTAATGTTTCAGTAGTAATTCTATTCAATTTTGATTCCATTAAATTTTAATTCTAATCGAATTCCATTCGATTTTAATTACATTCAATTTTGATTCTATTCAAATTCTATTAAATTTTAATTCCATTCAATTTTAATTAAATTCAAATTTTATTCAATTTCAATTCAATTCTATTTTATTTCTAACATTTTAAAAAATTACTGAACAGTATTAAAAACTCTTAACGAAACAAATTTATGAACTGAAATGGAGAACTGAACATTACAAACAGTCCAAAGATTCCTTCTACAAACATTCTTTCAAATATTTCTTTTCGTTCATTATTTTTTTGATTGATGAATTTTAAAAATGATTTGATTTTATATACAAGTTGCATTTCATCAGTATACAAATACATATGATTTCAAATGTAAATTATTTATGTTCTTTCTTTTTCTCCAAATCTAAATATGTTTTTCATCTACAATATTATAATATTCCTTTTGCCAGTTTTTCAGTATTTTAATGTTTTTGAAATAATATTATTTTCTTTTAATTATTCTGCTCTTTATTCAGTTTAATTGTAAATGTTCTTATTTTTTGAGTGCATTTAATGTCTCTTTTTGCATCTGTGTGTCTTTACAAACTTGCACTTCTTCAAGAATCTAGTAAATAATTTGCATTATTTTCGTGATTTTAGATAATCGCTACCATTCCATACCACTTTAACTATTATCTATAAACTTATTAGTAAATATGTTTATAGATAAGAAGCGATGTTCTTTATTCTTTTTGTCTACAATGCGGTATGGAATTTTTATTTGGTTTTCATCAGCATAGGTTTGAATAACATTATTTAATAATGTTAGCACAATCTTAACGCTAATAAAAGCGTCTATTTTGATTTTTTCTTAAATTTCATTCTCATTCTTGAAATGCCATTTAATTTTAAAGATATTTTTTGTACTTACGTATTATACTGTCATCGCCAACGATCGCCAATGGATTAGTAACTCATTGGCAACGGAATTAAATTTGGATATAAAGATCAACGGACTAGACAATTGCCGAATTGCCATAATTGATGGTTTAGCAACTCATTGGTGACTATTTTAAATTTGGTGATAAAGTTGAATGGTATAATGCATAAGTACCGTTTTCTTCATTTAGTACTAGTTTGATTTAATTATGATAAATAAAAGTAGTTTGAAAACGATCAATCAATTCGAATATATATTTTTATTTTTTATTGACAGATTTTATATCGTGTTTTATGTTTCAAAAAACTTATTTTCCGCCCAACGAATTAGATAACCCAGTTTTTTTTCTTTTGAGCTAAATGGATCGAGAAAGAATTCTGCTAAAAATTATGCATGCGTAACCAAAAAACCAAATTTATTCATAATCCTTTTTTAGAGGCAATGTCCTCATCTGTTTTATGAATTCACCAACTTAAGCCTTTTGTCGTAGAAATCAAAGAAAAAAATTATGAAAACATCGAAAAAATGAATACGTTCTTTTTATATTCGTTTAACACAAAAATCTGTAAATTGTACTCATTTAATGCTAGATTTAAAGTGGAATTACTCTTGACTTGTAGATATTAAATTTTTCCAGACATTATTTCTATATGTTTATACCAGTAATTGAGAATAACATCAATTCGGATACTTCTTTAAGAGTTTATATTTTGTAGGAATTAGGTAAAAAATTATAATTAATTTTTAGTTTTTGAAAATTTTAGGAAAGTGACTAATACTACGTACATCTTATCAGAAGAAAAAAGCGCTTGAATTTCAATAATATATTAATCAATGTGTTACTTCAGATAAACATTTGGTTTTACAGAAAGGAATTTGATAGTTTGAGGGTAAATTATAATTTTATTTCTTTATTACTGAATGGAAAAAAAATATAGTGAGATTTATAAATCCTACTTTTGATTATATTGTATACACTGAAGAGAAAAAAGTCATGGGATAGCAATTTGCAAATATACAGATGGCAGTAGTATCGCAACAAAAAAGTATAAATGCGCAGTTCGTTTTCCAGAGCTTTCATTAGTGTTCAAGTTATTAATGTAAACAGGTTTTTCATGATTTATGGCGGCACGACTAGAATTAACAGACTTTGAACGTGGAATGTTAGTTGGAGTTAGACGCATGGGCCATTCCCTTGTGGATATCGGTAGTGAATTCAACATTCTGAGATCCACAGTATCAAGAGTGTGCCGAGAGTATGAATTTTCAGGCATCACATTCCATCATGGACAGCGCAGTGGGCGACCACCTGCACTTAACGACCGAGACCGCCGACTTCTGTGTAGAATGGTCAATGTTAATAGACACTCAATACTTCGTCAAGTAACTGCAGGAATCAATGTGGTACGTATGAGGGACGTGTCCGATAGGACTGTGCGGCGAAATTTGTCTTCCTTGGGCTATGACAGTAGAAGACCGACTCGAGTGCCTTTACTGTCAGCACGACATCGCCTGCAGCTACTCTCCTGGGCTCGTGAGCATATCGACTGGTCCCTAGATCAGTGGGAAACCGTGGCGTGGTCAGATGAGTCACGATTTCAGTTGTAACGAGCTGATGGTAGAGTTCAAGTGTGGCGCAGACCCCACGAAGCCATGGACCCAAACTGTCAGCAAGGCACTGTTCAAGCTGGTGGTGGCTGCATAATGGTGTGGGCTGTTTTTACATGGCATGGACTCGGTCCTCTGGGGCAACTGAACCGATCATTGACTGGAAATGGTTATGTTCAGCTGCTTGCAGATCACTTGCAGCCATTCATTGACTTCACGTACCCACACAACGATGGGATTTTAATGGATGACAATGCGCCATGTCATCGGGCCAGAACTGTTCGCGATTGTTTTGAAGAACATTCCGGACAATTCCAGCGCATGATCTGGCCACCTAGATCGCCCGATATGAATCCCCTTGAGCATTTATGGGACATCATCGAAAGGTCCGTTCGTGCCCAAACTCCTGCACCATCCACACTTTCCCAATTATGGACGTCTATACAAACAGCATGACTCAATATTCCTGCAGAGGACTTCCAACGACTTGTGGACTCCATGACACGTCGAGTTGTTGCACTTCGCAGGGCAAAAGGAGGACCGACACGATATTAACAGTCATCCCATGACTTTTGTCACTTCAGTGTATTATGTTATTTGTATTATATTTTAATTAAAAATTTTTATACTTTAATTAATATCAGATGAATGAAGGTTTCATTTTTTATGTACTAATAAATGAATGTATTGGAAAGTGTATGAATAAATAAAGACAAATAGATTTACATAAGAAATGTAATCACTCATGTCAACCATCTTCATTTCAATTTAAAATGTTGTGTATTATATTTACGATATATATGATATTATAAACATGTAAATTGCATATGGAAGATTGAATGTGATAATACGTATGATAAACTGTAAATTGCATTTGGTAAAAGTATTTTAGATTTAATTCATTTATTTGAATTAATTACATTAGAATTAAAATGAAATCATAACCATATGGCAAGCATAATTTCTCTCTTTGTAAGATGCTTTATAATATTGGATGGTATTTTCTCCTTTCTACTCTGCAAGATGAATGATTTAATTCAAAATTAAATCTTCATGCTGTTTTTAAAGTGTACCATGAAAGGAAGAAATATTCATATAAGTATTTAATCATTTATAATTATATTTGCAAATGCCCATGTAATTTATTCACATTGAAAAAAAAATAAGTACGAAAAGTGGTAATGAGTTATTTTTGTGATCTTTTAAAAACACAACAAGTATATGGATGAAAACAATACAGCTTATAGCATTAAAAAAAGAAAATGAATTTTTTGATCAAATTATCATGTAAAAATAGTGTTATTTTTAAGTAATTGTTTATCTTAATTTAAGTCATTACCAAATTTAAACGGATTTGAAATAAACATTGGATTTCTTCACACACACACACACACACACACACACACACACACACACACACACACAC
>JAOUZG010020283.1:39112-49356 GCA_026289955.1 Argiope argentata
CACACACACACACACACACACACACACACACACACACACACACACACTTACGATTTTGAGATGAAATAAACCTTTTAAAAACTTATTTGTTGTCAAAGAAGCCTACATAATAATAAAGCAATACCGGTAAAAGCTGCTCAACCTTTTTAAAACGCATTTGCTGTCAAAGAAGCATATATAATTATAATCAATACTGGTAAAATCAATAAAAAATATTTTTAACCATAAATTTTGGAGACATTAAAACCTTCTTACCAAAACAACATTATATTCTCACATAAAATTAAAATAAAAAAAACAAATAATATTTAACCCAATTTATGTTAAACATAGTTTATTTTTTAAACTTAATTTACAGAAAAAATTAGTTGATACCTCCTTACTATATCGATTTTAGTTTACATTTGTAACTCTTATCTAACAACTCAGACTTAATCATTTTAGATAATATTTCTCTTTTCTCAAAGATGCAACAATATTTCCTAGAAATGCTGAACAGTATAATACATCTTCCCAGAATCATTTCAACTTCCATGTTTAGTGAAGTGTATTGATTCTCTCCTCAAGGTGCGTGGATCGAATAGGTGGCTTTCATGAATTGGGTGAGGATGAGTATTATAAAAGGTTTGGGAAAGAGAGTTGCTCAAACTCTTTTGATATCCTATCTTAGTTTGTGACGCCTTGTGCTAGATATTTTGGAGCGAATGTCAGCTCGAAACGGGATGATACGTTACTGGATATATAAATGGGAGTGGTTAAGTCACAGCAAAACGTACGTAATATCTAGAAGTTATGTATATGTGTGAGTAATTTGAAACTTGGATTCTTATTTATATACTTCGGTTACATTGGAAATAATTTTGATTAAATTTTGTGTACCCCGATGATTATTATAACTTGTGCATTCATAATTCTTACAAACATGAGCCTGAATATGTTGTTATTATTGTTCTAATTTATATTTTTTAAATTAATTTTCTAATTAATATTTTGTATTTATTTTCTAAATTGTATTTTTTATTAATTTTCTAATTTATATTTTTATTAACTTTCTAATTTATATTTTAAATTAATTTTCTAAATTATTTTTTATTAATTTTCTAATTTTTATTTTTTTATTCATTTTCTAATTTATATTTTTTAATTAGATTTTTAATTTATATTTTTGTTAATTTTCTAATTTATATTTTTGTATTAATTTTCTAATTTATATATTTTTTATTAATTTTCTAGTTTATATTTTTATTATATTCATTGAAGTCATTTTTGTTTTTTGAAAATATCTAGCAAAATGTTTTTATTACCGAATTTGATGTGACTGTTATCATTGAACTTGACATCAAATCCAGACTTTGAATTCACATATAGAAAAGTATACATCTGCTACATTCAAATGAATACTATGATTTTTTTATATGCAAAAAGCGACGAAAGCAAAATATTTAGTTTCAATTTTGATGCCATTACTTTAAACTAATTTAAGAAACTTCAAATTTTTAATAAAATGTATATGGAATTTTTTTTTTAAATTTTCTATCAAAAATAACTTATAAACTCACAACTTTTTACAACTCTTATTAAAAAGTGTCAATTTTGGTGTTTTCCTGTAAAGTATAATTTTATGGTTTTTAAAATTAGATTTATTAATTCATGCATTTTTACTAAATTTATATGCATTAAATTTACTAATTATTTTTTATTCTAAATTATGTCTTCTTTAAAAATCCTTAAAGGTTAAAATGAGTCAGATTATTATAATAATGATATACGAGAGAACAATTTATCTTTATATTTGCATTTAATTTATATGTATTTGATATATATAATATATATTACTTGCATTTACTTATTACACCAAAAGTTTTCCTGAGTTTTAGTATTTTTATGTTTTGGATAACAAGAAGTAGATTTACCTACTAAAAAATGCTGTTTTCTTTCTGCTATTAATGAAGTGAGCATTATTAGAACTGCTTAATAACTATAAATTGTCTGTAAATTTATTTATAATGTTCTGAAATGAATTTCAGTTACTTTGCTTATTAATATCTGCAAAATAACAGTAAGTTCCTTTTTGGCGAAATTAAAGCACCACCTTAAAGATTCCAAAGATTTTCATATGCTTATGGTAATTAAAAATAAAAGAAAAACATTTAATACTCAATGGATTATGAATGAAATATAAAATTTTGCAAATATTTTATCCTATTTATATAATTTATTTATGTCAAATAAGTGTTATGAACAGATAACAAATGAACCAGGCAGTTTATGTTTGAATACATTGTGCAATTTGTAAAAATTTCTAACTGGAAAAAAATAAATGATGCCAGGACAAAATACAGGAAAACATTTTGTTAAATGAGAGAACGATTCCCATACAACTGGATGGCCATTAGAATCCTTTTTTCTACACTTTTATTTTGCCTCGATTTCTTTTATTTATATTTTTTCCCAGAGCACATCAAATCATATAAGAATAATAATGTTTCAAAATTAGAAAAACGCATTTGAAATAAGAGGAAATTAAATCAACTACACTATTTTTATGCTTAGCTCAATTTAAGAATATAAACAATGAACTCTATATCAAAATTAATTACACTGTGTTGTATCTAAATAATAATAATCTAAACTATCTGAGCAGAATGCAAAATTATCAAAGAAAATATCTTTTTGTGTGAGAAATATCAAAGCTAGTTCAATATGTCTATATGAAAAATCGAGCTTTTAAGTAGAGTATTGTATAATGTGTTTTGTATTTTCTAACTATGTTATCTAGAGATATAATAATTATGCAGTGTTAAATATAATGCAGTGCTAAATCTAACGCATTCAGATTTTCAAAGCTTTATTCAATGCAATATGTTACATTTTTGCCAAAAAACGATGAAATTAAAACATCTCTAATCCATTCGGTAGCTTAAATAAATTAGGCTCATGAAAAAAAAAATCTATACACCGACATAACAAGGAGAAAATTCTTTTCATAGATCATCTGCCTATAAAAATTTACAGTTAAAAAAATAATGTATAACACTTGCCATAAAAAGTGTCAACAGAAAAGCGTAAACGCTTTATTGAGTAATTACCCACCTTTCTAATTTGTTAATGTCCTTCGAAGCATAAACTAAAGCCGATTAAATTTCATTTGTATAGAAGAGAGAATGAAATTCATGTTTACACATTCAAAAAAATTTCTAATTGGGAGTTCTAGGAGCTATTTTTGCTAAGAGTTAGTGTTAAACAAAAATGAAGATATTTTGCTGAATAGTAAATTTTCTAATTAGCTTTATACAAATATATTAATAATTTTTATTTAAATGTATTTGCAAAATGGTCTGTTCAAAACAAAGTGACCATTACTAAAACTTTTATTAAAAACCTTAGTCATTAATCATAAATATTAAGGGGACTCGGTACCAAAAAAAATTTTTCCCACAATTTTTAATAAAATTATTAATTTTTGTGATAGATAGATGTTAATTGTGTATAAAACGAAATTTCTAAAATATTTTTCAAATTCAAAAGTTACAAATTTAAATATTTTAATTTTTTTAACAAAATTGTGCATTTTTTTAAAATCTTTCTTCTTCTGCAATTTTCAAAATTTTTTGCTCAAATTTTTTTAAGGGGGACCTCACAATGCATGCAACAAAAATAGGGATCCGTTTTTTGATATCTATATTAGTTTGTGAAAAAAAATGTTTTACAAAATTTTGTGAATTTTTTTGGAAAATATCAGATTTTTTCACTTTGAACATTTTTAGAAAAAAATCTAATCAAAATTTTAACAAATCGATCCCTAATTCTATTTATCATACATTTAAGAGTAGCAGAAAAAAAATTCATGCGATTAGAATAAAATGTGATTGACTTTTAGCATTTTGTAGCAGACAAAATTTTGAAAAAAGTCAAACTGAGAAAAACAGCTTTAAAGTTTTCAACACAATAAAATTATAATAAAAACAGCTCATATGAAGTTAGATTTTTTTCAGAACAATTATATGGCATTTGTAAGTGTTAAGATACCAATTTTATTAATATACATTATTATCATATTTATTCATGACCATTAACATATATATGAATTATCAAAAAAATTTAGGGAAAAATTATAAAATGATCACTTTTTTTATTCCAATAAATTTTTTAGTAAAAATATTTACAAAATGTTCTGCAATTCTGTTTATCATATAAGCAATACTATACAGTAACAATTCAAGCCCATTTAATCAAAATTTAAATTAATTCAGCCATTTTTAAGCAGGTAGATTTTCTAGACAATGCATGCCATAAAAAAACATATGTACAAAAATTTTCACTATGAAATAGTTTATATAAATACATAATATTTTAAATAATATATTATCATACAAACATAATTCTATAAAAGTTTTGTGTTAATTTGAGACATATAGATGAAATAATCAACGCATAATTAACATAAGCAGTAACAACATATTTGAAATGGACCAAAAAAATGTACAAAAAATTTATAAAGCAAGGTTATATGGTGTATTATTATTCATAGCAAGGAAATGGGATTTCCTTTTAATGCGAGGCATTTTCGAAACCAATTAAAAAGCAGGTAAGCAATAAATAAATGAAGTAGTCTTGAAAAAGACAGTTTTGCTTTCAAATTGATTATAATATAATCAAAGGTAAATTCAATCAAAGACCTCAACGAAAGCGGTAAAACTATAAATAAACAAGGATTTACTGTTACTGTTTCAAACTTTGCCTCTTTTTATTTCATGGAAAAAAAGAGGGGCTTGGCTTGGCTACTCGCACATGAAATATGTCTTATGTAAACACAGGAAGTGGGCATGCCGACTGATATCGCGTTAGACAAAATAGTTCCATATCTCATTAAATACTTGTCGGATTGTTTTAAAATTTTCAGAATAACAAGTCAAAGGTTCATGGATCATTATTCACTAAAAATCAGAAAATCGAAATTTTCATCGAGTTTCTGAAATTTTGAGGTACCGAGTCCCCTTAAATTTATGACTAATGTAAAGGAATCATGAGCTAATTACATGTTCAAGTGTCATTTTGCATTAAGGTAATGATTAATAAACATGTTCACGCATATTTATTAAAATGTAATTTTTATGATACGTCATTATAACGGGAACTTCTCGCAGTATTGAAATCTCCTTTATAATCCCACATATCCAGTATAATTATAGTAGACATATAGCAACTTTAAAGAAAAACTATCAGATGGACAAAAAAAAAAAAAGAAAGAATAACCGATTTTGCTGCCATGCTAATTCAAATTCTGCATTTCGGAATTGTGTCATTTTTTACAACAAGAAGCCAATTTTTTTACAAATTTGTAATTCAAAGAAATTAATAGATATTTATTTGGAAATTACAAGCCAAAACATTTTAAAGAGTAATAGGAAATTATTATGTATTTTCTTTAATGAATCATAAGTTATCGTAATAAACCTTTAATAAATATTCGTATACACAAACCATACATTTAAATTTTATGAACTCATTCATTGATTTCAAATTAAAACAAATTCTAAAGGCAGACCAATTATAAAATCTAAACAGGTATTTAAAAGCCGTTATAATTAGTTGATCCTCTTCATGAAGCTAACAATTACCCATTTACCATTCTTGCCATTTGAGATTTTCAATCAAGCATTCGGAATAATAAAATATTGCAGGTAAAAAAAGGGACAGGGATAGCCTGGTTGGTAAAGCGTTGGACTCATAATCCTTGGGTTACGAGTTCAAAACTCACCAGCCCAAAGATTCCCCGAGTGTACGGCAACTGACACTCGTTAAAACTGTTCATGGTCGCAAATTCCTCCATATCGATAGTAATAGCACTAGGGGTACTGGGCGAGAGGTGATAATTCTTTGTTCCAGGTCTAAATCACGATTTGAGATGTATGAATGAATTCGCATGAATGTATTCCTCCCCCTAAAAAGGGTTCTGACATGTGTGTATCTAAGTCGTATTCTTGGCCCTAGATGGCTCTACTTGTAAAACAAATAGACTCAGTTTTAGGCTTGAAATCTGCTGATCATATCAGCGGAGGCTTGTCGATGGCAAGTGCTATTAGTCATAACTCAACAACAAAAAAATGTGCAGTTTCTCCAAGACCTGTTTCTCAAAACAAGTCTCACAATCATTTAATTTTTTTAAATTCCATCTGAAATTTAGTTTATCCGCACTCTGTTGCATTGTGTATTGAAATGTAACCTTAGAATTTTTAAAGTTTTTCCTTAAATATTTCAATTTAAAAATGAATTAAATAAATGAACCTTCGAGGTTTCAGCCTTTGGTTTAATGATATGAAAAGAAATAAATAATACCGCCTTCCCTCACGTAAACATTGGGAGCCAAAAACTATTTTAATAGTACTCTTATTAGCAATAATTATTCAGTAAATGGTCATAAATTTAATTATTGTTTGAATTTTAAAGAATATTTATACATCGTTTTATTAAAAAATGATCGAGAAATAATAATTTACAAAAACTGATTAAAGTGAAAAAGTGTAAACAAAAATTTGCGATTCATTTACTTTTCCTCTCTTCGAAATAAATTTTTAAATTTCTTGATTTAAAATTTGGGACCATCGATAAAAGAATTTCAGTTATAAGATAAGTTTTTTATGTTTCCCATAAAAATTTTTTAACGTCTTCTTTATTTACATTAAAGATATGTTCGAGATCATAAAGTATGTCTTTAAAAATGAAACAAAAACATAACATATGAGGTATATTTGCATTTCTCGTGAAGCTATAAAATAGGAAGGAAAAAAATCATTTTACCCCGCTTATATATATATTTCTTCAAATAATTGAGTGCATCTTCATTTTCTACAATCTTCCTGTTCCTTTCTCTGGAGGACTATTCTTTCCATTTAATAATTCTAAAGCAATAACAAATGCAAAGGGGGGAAACTGTCTGATTCAAATATTGCTTTCAAACTCCCTGGCACCAGAAATAACTGAGACGGTCTATTTATTTATACCACGTTTCACCTAGGTATTGCTAAGCTGAACCCCACGCATGCATCAAATCTGACACACGTTAGTGTCAGAGACCTTGAATTTTCGCATTTGTTATTTTCTTTCGAAATAGTTTCACGTTCTTATATGAAGGCGCTGACGGAATATTCAAAGCGTTTGTTCAAAAAAATGCTCTTAAAGCATGTTTTCCCCTTTGCTTATACATCTTCAGACAAAATGGTAAATGTGATTTCCGAAGTTCAGTATATTGGAAAAAAGATTTAGTGGGTTTCTTTTCTTCGAATGGGCATTTTTTCTACCGCAATTTTTTATATGAAGTGCATCGATGTAATAACATATATGTGTCCCTACTGTGAAATAAAAATACTGTGACCTGAATTCCCGTACTGTGTGTAAAATACTGTGTAGTAAAATAAATATACATGTGTTATAATTAAAGTTTTCTGTCAAATGAACGTCAAAGGAGAATTACTGTACAAAAGTTGACACTTGGTAATACTTTAAAAGAGCTCATACAATCTTCCCCTCCCCCCAAAAAATCAGGGGTGGCCTGAACCCTTTTACTCCTGAGCTGTATCAATATTGTTAAGTGAAATATGACATGAAAAGGCCGAGCTGATATAAAATGTATTTAACAATTTCCGAAATTTGTTGCAAAGCCTGTTTAATGGGTATTATCTAAAAAGCACTGTTTATGGTGATAATTTAAATAGTTATACAAAATTGAAAGAATAGATGCTCTGATATGTGAGCAACTTGAATTCTGATATGCTAAGAGCAACTGTTAATAATGAAGTAATGTGATTTTATTTGCTTTCAGAAAATGGAGGACTTCACATTGAATTTGATTTCTAACAGGTTTCAAAAAGATTAAACACATTTTAAACCAATATCTTCATGCACTATTTTGCTTAATAATTGTATATATAGGGTGATTTCTTCCCTGGTGTTGAGTTGTAAAACTTTTTTTGGCCACAAAGAAATTCCCATATTCCCCTTTAAGCTATCCCTAAGTTTGATAACATTTAGTTCAATATTTTTCATTTTATGACCATTTGAAAATGAAACTTTAATCATAACCACTCTATAAATGAGCCTTAAATGTATTGAGATATAATTTTTTAGAATTCTTAAATGCATCAATTTTGTGTATAAAACTTCAAGCCATGATTTGGAGAATGAATTTTCTCAGTATTTTTATTTACTTTTACAGTTTTTAAGATTTAGTAACAGTTTAAAAGTCAAATATAAGCGAATGAAAATAAACTCAAATTAAAGTTTAAAAGTCAAATAAAAGTAAATGAAAATACTGGTGAGCAAAATAAATTATCGATGCTGTACCGAAACTGAAGATAAACTTTCAAATCAAACTAAAACTAAATGTTTTCTAATACGAAACTTTTAAATTTATTATTTACTATTTATTATATAGAACCATAAAGTTTAAATAGAAAAAAACTAACTCTGAGTTAACCGGAGAGTGCACAAGGAAATTCTTACGTTGGAAACATGATTGAAAATGTGATAATTAAATGAACCAAAACTCCTGACCTAAAATGTTTTTAAATCAAAATTCAGATGATAGATATGTTATGAGCTTTAAAGTCAAATATAAGTTTGAGAAAAGAAATAGTCAAAATTCTTAGTTATTAATAAAAATCTTACAGTTCTGGAATACTGATATGGAAAGAAATTGCATGGATTTAGGCAATTATGATATGATTAAAAGAGAATAATTTCATAATTAAAAAATAATAAAGGAAATCCTGGGAAAAATTAAAAGTTATAATCCCCAATAATTAGTGTTAAATTAGTTGCAGGAAAAACAAAATTACTGAAACCTGCAATTGTTTTTGCTTTTAAAAAATGACGTGTAATCTGGATTTTTTTATGATAAGGGTGTAATCAATCATTTGTGTCAGTTAACAAAATCATAATAGTATATGTAAGAATTGTTGGTGAGTTTCCCTCTCGTAGCATACTCTTGATTTATTTTGCGTTTGTTCACTGTGCACATTTTTTAGGATTTATTTTACTATAGCATAATTTTTAGAGTTTTTGATATTAAAGACTATTTATTTTCTAAATCATTATCCATTTGTTATTAAAATATTCCAAAATTCCTAAAACTGTTGCTTAAGTATCTGAACCACATAAAAAAATTAACCAATAAGCGTCATTCTTAAATAAACTTTTGAAAAATATTTGAAATAAAAAATAATTTAAAATACTTTTTTCATTAGTTTTATAAACTGAAGAAATTGAATTCTTAAAATAAAGAATATCATGAAAAACCCTTAACAACAGAAAACACAAAATCCAAGAAATACCCGAAAAAATAATAAATTTTTATATTCATTTAGTATTATTTTTTTAACGATTGACTTTTGGAATTTTAATTTGAGCAAATTCACTGTATTCTTCAATTTTAATTGAATATATTGGTACAGATGATTACAAAAACTTCATATCATCCATCAGTAGAATTTATCTATTTACAATTGGATTTATCCCTTGTAATAAGCATTTCAAAGAACCTAGAGTATATATATTGTAATGGAAACTCCTCTACTAAGTTCATAAAGTCACCATGTTCACTTGTGAAGGGCATATGGTGTTAAAACTATCAGTAGATCTCAATAATAAAAGATTATTTTTATAAAACATGAAGGGCACGAGTACACACATAACAAATGCACGAAATACACAGCAGCACATTACAACAAACAATACCCACAATCGGCAGTAGCAATCGGTAGTAATAACAACCACAGCACACAAACTGGTCTGACAGAATAAATCTGGAGGTGGAAATCTACGTAGCTACTCTCTACTGTCTCTAAACGCCAGCAATATTCCACTGTGTCTTCTCTTTAGCTATATTGAAATGCCGACTATCTGCTACACGACTGGCTACTCCTCACAAGACTCAATACTGCTTGTATAAAAAATTCCATGATTCTAGACACAGCTGAATTCAGCAATCAATTGAGCTCCACTGAAAACTTTCTCTTAAGTGGATGGAACCAACTAATTCATAGTTGGAGGGGTATACGACTCTAGACCTCTCAAGTACTCTTTCCACTATGGTTTTCAACTAAGGCTACCGGTCTTGTATAGTTCTGGAGCAGGACAGTAAAGGTTCTAGACCAATAAGGCATATCTCGGTTTCTAAATATTCAGTCGAAAAATTCGAGAAAATACTAGTATTATCTACTTTATCACCAAAGTCGCCAAATTAG
>JAOUZG010020288.1:0-10751 GCA_026289955.1 Argiope argentata
AAATTAGTCGAGAAAGTTACTTTCGATGACGTGGCCTTTCATTAATTCTTTTTTATATCTTTTGAAAAGTGAAGTGAATTAAATTCCCTCCTATACCGGATCATCTGTAGAATCCACTGTTCCCAAACGATATTAAAAATGTTCATTAAGTTGAATAAGAAGTAGTATCGCCTGCATGTATTTGGTTAGCAAAAGTGACATCTAGAAAAAATATACATTTTTGAGGCGTAATTCTTCAATATATTTCTTCAATAATTAAAATAATTGATAATGTTTCCTCTTCTAATTTACCTAAAGGATATTTGGTTGAAAAATTTGAAATCACGGTGAAGAAAAAAAAACAGTGGCAGATTTCTAAAATAATCCCTTTTATCTTAATTTCATATATTTTTAGATTTCCTATTTTTACATAGTATGTTTATCTGTCATCTGTTGCATAGCATGTTTATTTCATCTGTCAAGGCCATTATTGTTTTGCACACATCATTATGAAATTGATTTATCTCTTGATTTTAAAGAAGAAATTTAGTAATAGATTTTTAGGTTAATTTTTTGATCAACTACAACATTTACATTTTTTGGCATAAATATATTTCCTATAAATCCTAATAACAAAAAATATCAGTAAATCGATTAATTTAAATCCTTTATAGTAGTGAATTTGAAAAAAAATAATAAAAGATCCCATAACATTTATGAATAATTAATAGATTCGCTTAAAAAACTAAAGTGTTTACTTTTATTTTTTTCTTTATTTTAATAAGTATTTTAGGCATTTTCAAATGTAAATTGAAGATTCTTTAAATTATATTTTATTATTATTTTTCTATTTATGAACCAAGCAAAAAATATCTTTAGAATAAAATATTTTTTTCATTTGTACTAATTTTGTATTTTAAAAAATTCATCACTTAATTTAATTACTTTTCATCCTTCTTATTTTTTATCTATTTTTTTTATTCTTTTTAAATTAATTTTTCTTTATTATATTCCTGCGAAAAAATTTAGAAATAAAAATTATAAGCTATATTTCGAATTTTTTTTATTCAGTTTATTATGTCATTTTCTTTTTTATTGATGGGAAAGGGAGTTAAATAAACGTTACAGAACAATCATGTAAGCTTTGCTCTCAGAATCTTCAAAGACATTTTTTTTACATAAAAAAATCTTTTAGAATTAAATATTTTCATTTTAAATATAATCTTTCAACTATGATTGGCAAAATAAATTATAAATTCCCAAATGTATAATTCATTTTTTTATTTTACATTCTAGCAAATAATTTTCGTGTTTTTTCTGTGTTTTTTCATATTTTTATTTTATTACTTAAATATCTGAAAATATTAAATTATCCACTTTAAAAAAATAAATATTATTTATTTTAAATTATTGTTCTAAGTAAATCTAAATCCAAGAATATTTTTAAATAAGTTCTTTTAGAAGCAAGATAAATACATGAATATTTTTTAAATAAAAATATTCGTATACTTTAGCTTTAAAATTAATTATTTGCTATAACAAAAAGTTTAAAAAAATATTTCATTATTTCTATAAAATAATGGAATTAAAGTGATATTTGATTCGCTATTACTTTATTCTTTGTTTTGGGTTTTATAATAGTTTTAAAAAAATGTTGATGATAGAAATATTAA
This sequence comes from Argiope argentata, assembly GCA_026289955.1. NCBI lineage: Eukaryota > Metazoa > Arthropoda > Arachnida > Araneae > Araneidae > Argiope > Argiope argentata. Next base: position 1,653 of record JAOUZG010020288.1, read on the forward strand.
ATAAAATATTAATATTATTTTTTTATTTTTTTAAAAAAATGAAGTTTTTATTATTTTTGTTTGTGTAATTATATATGAAGGTGTTTGATAATTATATTTTCACACAAACAAATGACCAGTAAATTAAAAACAATTAATTAATTATAGTGTTTTTGTAACGATGTGGAACTAAATAAAAGTTAATATTTTTATAATTAATTACACGTACGTAAATGCTAACACAATTCAAATACTATATGTTTTTGCACATTATTATTGTATTCTTATGGAAATTATCCGTTTAAATAAAGCGAGACATGTTGGATTGTAATTAAAACAAACCCCACCTTATTCCATCAATCAAAAAGAAAAAAAAATATCATAAATATAATAAAAGCACAGCCTAGGTGTATATAAATAAAAGTACTTAGCATATTATGATGATCCACGTTCTATAGAAAAGCATTTGGCATTATATATATTTTCAAAGCTTTTGAGGAAATGAATGAAATATGAAAATGAATATGTACCTTCCCTGGGTTCCTTTATTATAGCTAGGCATTTTTTAAAAAACTACGTTATTTATGTAAAATACGAAAATCATAATAAGTCTATTATTAAAGTTTTTCATTTTTCAAAAATCAAGAAGATTTGACTTCAAACATCCAAAAAAAATTTAAGATAGACAAGAATTTTTATTTAAAATCATTCTAACCAAAGAAAATAAAATTTTCGAATAAAAATAAGAAATTATTAAAGATTAAAATTAAATCTGCTATGCATATTTTAATGTATCATGTCAGAGCATCATTTCTTGAACAGCCAAGCACCATGTGCTCGTGCAAGTGAAATTATATATTTATTCAATTTAATCGTTTCATTGAATGAGCCACTTTAGTATTGTAAACGATACAAAAAAACCTTTTCTCGCATTGATTGCTTAAAAAAAAATATCGCATTTCCTATTTATTTCATTTCATATAATCACGCACTCAAAATGACATTTGTCCTAATTTTATTTCCGGTAGTCATTAACATTTTTTTAATCAGAGCTTTTCTAAATGTGATGGCAACGCGTTATAAAAAACTAATTTTTTGAGATGCTCTTGCAGATAATAAAATTTTTATTTTTCGCCAACAGAATTTTTTATTTTTCTCCTACGGATTTTTTTTTATTTTTCGCGTACGGGCTTTGTTGAAGCCACAAATCCTCTTTCCTAACACAATATCATGCTCTGACATGATAATAATGAATCTATTCGGGACAGTATGGTAAATTTGAAAGAAAATTTGAAATATAATTTGTTCTTTTTCACTCAAAAACATTTTATGTTTTAAAATTTTATTCAACATATATACTTGATTCTTCTAAGAATATAGAAATCGAATTCAGTCATATCTCCTTATAAATCGCGTAAGTTACTTATGAACAGCTTATACTTACTTATGATGAACTTTGGAATTCCTGAGAAATTTCCACCATTGAGGACTTACGATTTTGTTTTTCTACGATATTTTTGTTGCTGCGTTCACCAATTTTCTTCGGCTGACCAGTTCGCTTTTCTACAGTTCCACAGCCTCGACGTTTCCACTTCAGAATTATATCATGCACAATCGATTTAGCCTTCTGTCGAATATCCGCAAATTCAGGAACTGATTTTCCACAAAGGTAGCATCCCACTATACTGCCACGATCAAACTTACTTAGCTCCTGTGACTTACTCTTTGCCTCTCATACTCATATACACAAAATGAAAAACCATTACTAATGCTTTTATAGCTTTCGATTACGCATTAAACTGAGTCACCTCTAGAACTCCCCATTTTAAGGGGTGTCCAGATACTTTTGGCTAGATAGTGTATCACGGATACTTTTTCTAAAATAGCTAAATTGTAAATGAATTTTTAAAATATAATAATAAAAATCAAAATTTTGAAATCTTTATTTTAAGTCATAATCTGTTCTTATATGTAGTACTTTAGAGAAATGTAATGACTTTTAGTTTGAGACATTTGTTTTAGAGAGTGAAAAGTGCTTGTTACATAACAAACTGTTCATTTCTTGAAGTCACTACACGCATCATAAATTAAACAAAATCGCATGCATACGTATTGGAAATATACACTCTATAAAAAAATCGACGCACCAAGGAACGAAATGAGATGAAAATTGGTGGATAGGAAGATAATGTACAGAATAGTAAATGATTAAAATATCAGAACAATTGAATAGTTTCTTTCAGAATTACATTAACAAATTCAATGATACGTTGACCCACTTTTAGCCTGGATACAAGCTGCCAAACGGCTTCTCATAGAACGATAAAACTTCTGGATGGTCTCCTGTGTTATTTCCTGCCAAATTCGCTACAATTGTCGAAAGAGGTCATTAACATTCTGTGGCAGATGCAATCACCTTCCCGTCATATCCCAGATATGCCCGATGGGAGAAGGATCTGGCAATCTGGAAGTCCAAGGAAGTGTTTGACAAGCTTGCAGACAGTTTATAGCAACATGTGCTGTATGTGGAGTGTTATTGTCCTGCTGAAAAACCAACCGAGGGTACTGCAAAAGGAATGGTAGCAAAACAGATCTTAGGATGTCGTCGACGTATTGCTGTTCAGTAACTGTACCTCTAATGACGACCAAAGGTGTCCGGCTATCAAAGGAAATGCCCTCCCCCACATCATAATTTCAAGTTGAGGGCCGGTGTAGCTTGCAATAGTGAAAACAGGACACCCCTGTGTACCCTGGGTGTCTCCAAACTCATCTTCGATGATCTTAAGGACACAGTTGGAAGTGGAATTCGTCACTAAAAACTATATGTCCCCAGTCGGTATAATTTAAACCAGATCGAGCCATGCACCAATGTAATCTGGCTCGACATTGTACAGGCGTGAGTGGCAGGTGACGTAACGGTCGGTGCGAGTGTAGATTTCGCTGTCTCAACTGTTTTTGAATGGCCATGGTGAACACGTGTTTGGGTTGAGGATGATAGAGAAGAAAAGGGTGCAGTAGCAACTGATCGGACAATTACTCTGTCCTCACGATCTTTTGTGGCTCTAGCTGACGCTAAACTTTGCCATTTTTCACCCATAATTGTCAGCATCTTCGAATCGCCGCATCGCATCGACTCAAATGACGAGCGATTTTCCGATTTGTCAAGCAGGACTCTTTCAGTCCAATGCTACGACCTCTGTCAAACTCTGACAGTTGCTCGTAATGAGCACGAACCCTGCGGCGAGGCTTTTTTCAAGTTTATGAAAGATAATCTGAATTGCAATCAAACCGAAAGTTTTAACAACCGTTGAAGAACTGCTACGCATATACACCTGCTCGATGCGCAGTTTCGATGCGCTGAAGATCAAACTATTCATTCATTTTACTCCAAAATTTAATCATTTGCTTATCTGGTCAAAACACTCATGCATACGACATTTCAAAGCAATCGGATGATTGCTTCTTGGTGCGTTGATTTATTTTTGTCATAGAGTGTATTATGAAACAAACGGAAGATTGATGACTGGTTTATCGGCTTGAAGAAAGTAATGTATATCGGTCCTGTCTATCATAAAATTCTTTGCATGGGAAGCGGGTTTCCATGGACAATCCAATCTTGCATTCGTTCAGTGAGAATCGATAAAATCTGATTTCTACATAGCTTTACAACATTTTCCAGCCAAGATTTTCCATTCATGATAAGTGAAATATTTTTAAAAATTCATTCTGATTGAACAAACATTGATGTTTTTATCTTCAAAGGACTTCAAGTTCTGATTTCATTATTCCAACGTAGTGGAAACTGATCAAGAAGGATTCGAAACCATTTTTTTTTCATCCATCAAAGTGAATCATCATTAAAAAAATGAGAATGACAGTTCCAAAGGAATATTTATTTTAGAAATTTTTCTTGTCCTTAGTATTAATTAAATATTGAAATTTAATCTTTTACTCTTTGCTGTACTCATTTTCCATGGGTATTTGACTCTTATCAATTATATTATAAAATAATCTTTGTTTAGCTTCAAAGCAGAACGTCATTAAAAAAAAATACTACGAATGACATTTCCAAAATGAATAATTGCTTTTAGAAATACTTCTTGTGCTCATTATTAATTAGATATTCAAATTTAATGAGTCACTTTTTCCCCTTTACTGAATTGCTATCCTTTGTCCAATCTCAAACTGCAATCAAATCCAAAAGGGGAAATTAAATACATACCTGCTCTAATTTCCATTGTTTACCTGCACTTTACGCCTCTCAAATCATCACAAGAATCAGGAAAGCAGAATTACGATATAATTTAATTAAAGATGATAACGATTTCTGAAGAATAAAATGATCGAATTTTATCGATATTTATTTTAATTTATGAAACCCTGATTTGAGTTTATTCGTTAAAGAAAGCATTTATAGAATTTTATTTGTACCTTCAAAAATTCTTTGATAAAACGTGTAAATATAATTTTATTCATTATTAATACACATTAAGGAATATTTCCTAACTTTGAAATAATTTTATTAATTATTATTAATCATTTTATTAGCTTCATTAACTTTTAATCATTATTTATCAATTCAGAAAGATAATAGAATCTGAAATATATTGTGTGCTAACATTTGATTTAATAAATCCACATTTTCAGAGAATTTTATTTCCATATATATCTGTGCTATCATAAAAATATATAAATTAAAATGTTCATATCAATGAATTTCCATCTGCCAAGGGCAATATAATGATAGTTTAATTATATTCATACATTTATAAATGGTGGCAATGAAACAAATTCTTTAAAATTATATTTCTGTTAATGGAACAGAATAATTTTGACTCATCAATATTCTACCGATTCCCATAGAATTTCATTTTTTAAAACCAATTTCAATTTGAAGAATTGTTATTTTAATGACGAAGCAGATATTTTAAAGTTATCAGGATCCCATTATTCCATGAAATTTCAGTTTGGAAACTGAGATCCTCTTTAAAAATTGTGGAATCAAAATATCTTGTTTAATTAGTTCCTAACATTCTATAAATAGATGGAGTAAAGAAATTAGAAAACCGAAAAAATTGGAGTAGAATCTAGATTCAGTTAATAAGTGTATTTATTTTTTTATACAAAAAAGGAAATTAAAAATATTTCCTTAATCTTGGTTATTGAATTTTTAGAACATTTTTTATTCTATTTGAAGTATTTGTTCTTTCAACCTTTTATTTTTATACAGTATTTTGAAAAATTTGATCTAAACGCAAAAATATAAAACAAATCTAAAACTTTTCATGCCCAAATAATTCCTTCTAATATTGAATATGTTTAATTTAAGATAGTTATCTTCTGCATACTTTTTTTTACATAAAAAGAATTTAACCAGAAATGTATTGCTAAATAAATTTCTGATTGCTGTATTTATAATTTTCACAATTTTGTGTTGCACATTTGTTACTCACGAGATATTAATTTGTATGAAAAATTACTGACAGCATTATTATTAATATAGAACCGCGTATTTTACTTAAATTAAAAGAGAAATTAAATATTTTAAATGGATTGAAAAATAAGAAAAAAACTGCTTAATAAAATTTAAAAACGAATAAAATGTTTGTTAATATAATCAAATTTAACAAAAAATGAATTCATTAGAAAATTCTATTATTCAGTTTTGTATAAAAATATTCCTATTTTTCGAAGAAAGAACAAAAGCGAAGGAAACAACAAAAAACAATAGTAATAAAGTTAATACAAGTGACAACAATAAAAAGGATACTAAAATTAAACGAAAAAGTATTTTAATGTAGTCATTATATTTTAGCTTAAATATATTTGCATCCAAGCTGTTAATGTTAAAAATATTCCTTAATTCAATGTATTTAATTTTTTTAAAAATATATTTGATCATTATAGACCGATTTTCTTGCATGTTAGCATTTTCAAAAATTGCTGTCAGCAAACGGTAAAATTTGCTTCATTTTTAGTCAATTAAAATTTCAAAACAATTGCTCTAAAGTGTGCATTTTCACTAGTCTAAGTATATTTGTGACATTCTTTTAGCTTTAGGCTTAACTATTTGCACGACAGATTGCCTCTAAACAGACACAGACATACAAAATGACCTCTCAGTCTCAAAAACACACCTGAGCAAAATCAAGTAGCTCTGAATTCTATGCCTACATATTAGATAACCATGAAGCTTTTATTATTTACAACTATTATTATTTATCTAAACAAAGGTTTGTTTTGATAAATGCCTGTTAGAATGTTCATAAATATTTTATGTTGTTTTCGTCTTATAGATTATTCTTCAATGTATGTATATTTAAGCTTAAAATTTTATGAGACATGTAATTCGCACTATTCTAACCGTTTTATATTTTTCTGTTCTTTGAGAAATGAGTCTCCGAAAGTTTGCGTTATCGCTCTTAAAATATGAGATTTAATTGGAAAAAAGAATAGTTAAATTTATACTAACACACAAAAAAAATCCTGCTGAAATTCTTAAGCCTTAATTAAAACATGAGAACACTAAGTTGAATCGTTCAAAAAGTTTTATGTGTACCAAAAATACATTTCATAATTTATGTAATAACGTATTGCTTTTTATTCAAAAATTTTTTAATTCAATTTATTATTAAATAATAAAGTCAGTTTCTTACAATAAGAAATAAATGTTAAAGCGGCATGATAAATAATACATTTTTAAATATCACTTTATATTATTATTATTTTAAACAGTAGTATTTATTATTAATAGTAGTGTTTAAAATTCGACATAATTTTAAACTATTTAGACAAATTTTTGGAAATTTTAATGAAACGATATTTTATATTGAAACCAATTCAACTAAGATATAGTAAGTCAAATATTTTTAACTTGATCATCCGAGTCTTGACTTAGTTTCTTTTATACAAGGTTTTTCCAATTTATGGTTTCGATTAATCGTGTTTCTTTATTTCGAGCACGTTAATATTCAATAATAAAACTAGAATGAACAAACAAAAAATGAAAACGATTTTCTTTTCTTTCGTTAAGGACAAAATATTTGAAATCACGTTCAAAATACTTTTTAAATATATAAATTTTTTTTAAAAATTAAAAACTTGTATTATTAAATTTAAGATGATGTAAATATAAATTTTGTGTTTTATTATTTATGAAACGGAAAAATATCAAATCGTTGCTTCATTTTTCTTAAAGAAAATTTTGAAAAAAATCGCATAGAGGTACATATTTGTATCATCAAAATTATTTATGTGTGATTTTTGGCAGCATCAAACGGTAAATCATCCCAAAATACATAAAAACATATTTATCATTAACATTATTGTTTGAATAGATAAAGGCGAATAAATTGCATTTCAAATGTTTCGTTTTACTCACAAAAATATGAAGAGAAAAATATCTTTAGTTTTTGACAAAAGTACTTTAATTTCATCTATCCTTTGAAATAACCAATGGCTTTGCAGCTTTTTTATAGCTTCATACTTTATTTTTTTTTAATGAAACATTTTTTGACATTTAAAAAATGTTTAAATTTTAAGTTGAAGTTGTTACTCTAATAAACAAACAAAGCCTACAGAACTTTATAATATTAACATTTATCTTTTCTCCAAATCGATAAAAATTTGTTTATACAACTGTTGACTTTGTAAAATTCGATGTAATAAATTTGTTTTGCACAGAATCGAAAAATTTCAATTTGAACGTGCCTAAATGAGTAAAATTAATATTGATAAACAAATGATAATACCATATATATTGACATGAGATGTTTTTCAGATAAATTCTTTAAAGAATAAAATAGCAATAAAGTTAATCATTGCAGAGAATCCTCACTGTCAGAACCTCCAATAAAAAATTAATAAAAGCTTCTCTACGCTTCAAAACCGGATGCTTCCATCATTATTTGACATCCTGCTATGCTCTTGAGATGAAGAGAGATTATGATGGATCGACTGGAAAGACTCTTTTTTTTTTCTTTTTATTAAAAAGCTTGTATCCTGAAAGAAAAATCTTTTTCTCCTTTTTAAATCCAGTTATTTTTCCTTTAAATATTAAAATAAAGTAATTTTAATACGATGAAATAATCTATTTTAATTAGCTTAAAATTTTAAAATACCCTCTTTTAAATACATATTTTTTTAAATATAACAATAACAATATTTTGTGATTTTATGGTTATCATCAATTTAATTATGCTATTTATGGTATTCAATTTACTATTTAATATTTTTATGGTGTTCAATTTAATATTTAAGATGTCTTCAACTTATTATTAAGAATTTCTAATTCATAGGTTACTAGTTCACTAATAGTAAGAATTGTTTACTATAAATTTTGAATTTATATTCATGAGAATCAAATTCTTCTTAAATTTAAGGATATTAATAATTACAAAAATGATTATTCTTCGCCGTAATGAAATACAATTAAAACCATTCATATTACTCCAAGGATGACACATGATTGCAAGTCTTAGAGCTAATTTTTAAATAAAAGCAAGATATCTTCAACAACTACTTGTTCGTCCAATACATAATAACATTAATTTATTATTTTTTTACTGATTACGATAAATTACATCTTATGCCCTATATTAAAGTGTTATTTTCAATTATATTTGGGCAATAAAAATATTTTGAGTTATTAGATATTTTTGAAAGTGATGAAATCTTTGAAATAGTTGATATTGAAACCTGAGTTATCAATTTATAGAATGAGGGCAAGCAGCCATTGATAATGAATCCAAACGCAACGAGCTTTCAAGTGAAATAGGCAAAATCGTTCAAGTATCTGAGGATGCGAAGTTTTTCCCGTTTTATCCCATCGAGAATATGAATTGTCTGAAAAGGAAATCTAAGTATTTATGATGAAGAATATTTAAGAGATTTCTGTTTAAAATGATAAGAATTAAAGGATGTGAAATCGTAGATGAATTATCGAGAAGATATAAGTTGTGCTATGGAATAAAAAAATGGAACGGAAAAGAGGCATTAGGGTAGAGGTCTTTGAGGTTTTCTTTTCTATTAAATAGAATTTATTTAATGAATAAAAAATAACAAATTCATTATTATTTTAATCGCGTTTAAATCCAACATTTCTCACTTAACTAATCTAAA
>JAOUZG010020296.1:0-22888 GCA_026289955.1 Argiope argentata
TCTGAAAAATTTATTAAAAATGTATTACTTATTCTGAAAAATTTATTTATTACAAGTTACATAAAATATCTAAATCAAAATTATTGTGATCATCATTCGCAGAAAATTAACTAGTCGACAAATTTGGGTATTATATTAATAAAAATATTCATTAAAACTACTAAACAGAAAGATGCGATTATATAAAAGCAAACTTTAATGTAAAATAAAGTCAATAGTTTTAAAAAAAATGTTTACTATATAGCTATGCGAGATTTCACCGCACAACCTACTATTTTATAATATGCAATATTTATATTTCCTGAAAACTTATTTATTTGTCAACGATGCTTTTATTTTTTGACCGTTTTGTCTACGGCCCTGAGCAGCTATTTATTCTGAATAGTTGAAAGTCCACCCTTGACCCCTACACGACTTAACCAGAAGCTGCAGGAATAGTTACGTCAAAAATAAATCATGTACGGGAGCAAGAAATATAACGGCAGGACTTCTTTGAATAGAAACTCTTTCTCTATTCAGGTGTTTTCGTATTGACAGTGACAGTATTTCTGCTCGAAATTTTTTGCCTCGATGATTTATTTAGTTCTGGAGTGAAAGTGTCATCGTGACGGGGGTGGGAGAGAGGCATTTCATAGGCGCCTGTGTTCGATGACCTTGTTTCACGCCTCACTTTGCACTTTGTGTCAACCGGATGGATAAAAATAGACCGATCTTGTGCGAGAGAGGAAGATTCCTGTTCAAATAAGTGGGAAAATCAGAAAAATTCTGCTAAAGGTGAAGTGAAATAAGTCTCTTTTGAAGAATTTTGGATTTTCAAATTACTCGTGTGACATTACTTTAATAAAAAAAACCATTAAGAACTCCGAAGTCATAATTTGGTTTAAAAACAAGTCGATTTTGAATTTTTTTTCAAAAGCAAAGAAGGTAAATGTATGTTTTTAAAAATCTTCAGCTGAAAAAAGTAGAGTTGCAGTACTCGAAATTTTAACAGTCATCGATTTCAAATCATCTAATACAGAACAGTAACAAAATCTACCTTTTTCAGTGCATAAACTTTACCAGTTATCATTATCATTTGATTTTGTCTATAACATCTAAACCTATCAACATTCTAAATAAAGTCATCTCAAATCTCCAAAACAGTAGCATCTTGATTACTCTAAAATGTTTTCTATTCAAAGCATTTTCCTCACTGAGCACTCTGGTTTCTCTTCACCTTAATTTTTTTACTGAACATACGCATTTACAATGAGTTTTTTCCTTATTAGGGAATTTGAGTAAAAAAATTAATCTTAAAACGAGTGAAGTACAAATGTAATTTACATACTATTTGCACAGAAGACTAGTTTGTTTGATAAACACTAATGCTCCTTTCTGAAATCGTATGAGTTATATCAGGAGGAGTATTGTATAATTTATTTTGAAATTATACAATAGACTTATAATTAGAAACTGAGGATGCCTCAAGATAATTTTAAAATACTTTAATATGTTATATAATATTATTTTACCTTTGTGTATCCTTTTCTATGTATTCCCATATATGTATTCCCATATTCTGAAATGTGGAGTAGGTTATTTAAGCTTTATATAAAGGAGATACATTCTAGATTTCAGAGGGAATAATTAGCAAAATGAATCATGGGGCATCACACTGATTTAAAAAAAAGCAATATCTTAAGAAATTTGCCCGCCGGTGATTCTTTAGAATTTAAGATAAGAGCTTTACAAATGGATCTCACATTAGAAAATGGGTTAAAATTGGAGTAGTCTGATGATTATGATTATAATCAAGAAATTTTATGGGACATTTCAAAAAGAATTGTAAAAGATGTCACAGTTCTTAATAGAAGGAATGAAGCCATCTTTGAAACTGTAAATAAGTCATAGTCTGAATGGAAAAAAATATTTTTACAGACTAGAAGTCAATACTCTTGGCTTCAAAATCATTTAAAGATGACCGAGAAATAACGTTATACATCAAAAGTGTTTTAAAGGTCTGTACCTAGATTTTTCTGCATTGAATTAAAACTCACTTGGAAACCCAATAGAATGAATATATACATATATTCTGTCCACAATAGCTACACACAAATAAGACATAGATGTCGATACTCAGAATCCAACCTCCTGAATAAAATGTAAGCTAAGAGAAGTTATGATAGACAAATGGCAATCACGGTGACAATCGTCTCAAAAAGTTAGATAATTATAGGGCTTTTTCCAGCCGTCATGATAAAAACCTTGTTTGGGAGAATTTTATCTGAATTAATTGCTGACATTTCATGGAGGTTTTGCGTTCATCTAGTCAGAGTTCTTAGAAAAAAATATTTGTGTGTGGCTACAGCGATAGAATAGTCGAGCATTGCGTATCTAACTATCCTTATTATAAAAAAATTTGGAGAATTTTTTGCCCCCCTTTGGATTTTGTAAGTTAAGGACTATTGGATACAATCTGAAGTAAAAGGACTAGCTATGAAGGCCTAGAATATGATCTCTTGAAACCTGATTTTTTTATTTGCATAGAATCATCTTATCTTATAATAGATGCCTTTGGCGACTAGCTGCCTTGCCAGGAGTAATGCTTTTTAAAATTTTATGTTATATACTTATGTACCTTTCTCTGTTAATACTTCTTCAGCAAAATATATTCAAACTTCAAATTCCGAAAGCTACGTAATTCTTATGTTTATAGAAGCCTTATGATAATTTGGTCACATTTTACTATATCTTTCTCTAATTTACAGTCAGTTATTGTGGAATTATACCGAAAATATCACATTTTATAATTCCACAACATTATTCTTACTTTAAAATACGTCGTACTTACACCGATTTAATTTGCAACAGGAGTTAATTTAATCACTCAATTCAATCCAAAATTTTAAATTCTTAATTCATCAGAGCATTTATTGACTCAAGTTACATGAAATATAGTTATTTGCTTCATTTAGACTAATTTAATAGTTCTAAACAATATGTTTGCCTATTACTAAATATTTACAAATTAACCACTATTCCCGGATTTGAATGGATGCCCTGGATATATTAAACCCTGTTTATCTTAAATAAAGCTGATTTATAAAATTAATAATATAGGCATTTTAAAATATCATAGAAAACTTTGACTTGCATTTTTTAAAGCAAATATCCCATTTCCTATTTATTTCACGTCATACAGTCACATGGTGAAAATTACAATTTTTTAGATTTAATTTGAAGTAACAATTAACTTATTTTTTTACTAGAGTTTTTGTAAATGTGATGGACACACGTTGATAAAAGCTAATTTTTTGTCATGCTCATGCAGATTAAATTTTATTTTTATTTTGTGTGAAATAAATTATTGAAAAATATGCTTAAATCAAGCAACTTTTAAAAACTAATTAAATATAGAAATTTAATTTATCTGTCAAAACATTATTATCATTGAAATGTTTATTATTTGAACTTCAATATGACGCAAAAATCAGTTTTGTGCTGTAATATTTTTGGTAGTTACAGCTGAAAAACTTTGTAATTTAGCTTAATTTTTAATTTTTAAAAACTTCAAAAAAAAAAAAACCACCTTAATGTTGCACATTTTTGACCTCCAAGGTATACATGTGCTAAATTTGGTGGCTCTAGGATAAATGGTATGGCCTTTAATACAACACACACAGAACCACACACATACACCGAGCCTTATATATATATATCTTAATATATATAAATTACGATTCACGTTGTTTGTCCGCGATGGACTCCTAAACTACTGAACCGATTTTAATAAGATTTACACACCACTTGCAGTTTGATCCAACTTAAAAGATAGGATAGTTTATTTTTCGAAATATCAATTAGTTCGGGCGAAATTAATTAAAACACCTTAATTTCAGTTAAATTTAAACCTGTAAAGTTACTTTCCGAGTGAAACACGGTCTTCCGGAGAAGCGATCGCTCATGAGTACCTTTTCGTCCAGTAAAACCGCGTTTTTAAAATTGCCATCGTTACGGATCCGTTCAACTTATACTCAATATCGCAGTGGAATCGGATGAACTTTCTATTGTAGAACACGGAGGTATAATTTATTTTACTAAACATCGGCGCAAAAATTAAATATCGATTTTTTTAAAAAATGTCAATTTTGACGGGTCTATTTCTTGAACATCCCTGTAAAATAGACGCTTAGCTGGAAAAATACAGAAAATATGTTTCCTGAAAGACAATACGATGTAGTATTCTGCAATACAATTTAAAAAATCGAATTTTTAAAACTGAATTTTTAGCGAATTTTTTAACGAAGAGGCGAAATTTCGCTTTAATATTTAATTACACCGAAACTTTTCAAGATAACTTAATTAAATTTTTTTAACATAAAATTCAATAATTTTTTCAAAATCGTGTGAAAGATTGTAAAAATCTGATAGAAAATTGCGCATTTAAAAATTATTTTGTTGTTTATTGTGTTTTCCTCTTCAACATTACAAATCTAATTCATTGGTAAATAAAAATGAGACTAAATTTTTATTGTATAATTTGGCATTGCTTTGGCACATCCTGATCACTTTTGAAAACAATCCTGCAAAAATTATGCGCCTTATGAATTCATTCCAGGTTTTCCACCTCACATACTTCACCTGAAAGTTGGGACAGCAGTAATGCTACTACGAAACCTTTGTCCTCCAAAGTTATACAATGGCACCAGACTATAAGTGACTAGACTTAATAAGTTTGTAATCGAAGCTACAATAATTACTGGATGTGTTCGAGGAGATTTGGTTTTAATACCCCGCATTCCCCTAATTCGTCGGACTATCCTTTTGAATTTAGAAAAGTGCACTTTCCTGTAAAAGTATGCTTTGCAATAACCGTTAATAAGTCACAGGCATTAAAAGTAGCAGGGATCGATTTAAGAGGAGACTGTTTTTCACACGGCCAATTTTATGTAGCTTTCTCCAGAGTCAGTTCATCCAGCAGCTTAATAATTTTAGCACCAGAACCCCCCCCCCCCGAAAATGCTGTGTACAAAGAAGTTCTTTCTTAAACATAGATATAACAATAAAATGTGGATGGCTTGCGTTTATAAAGAAAATCAATACTTTAAAAGGATCATTAAGGACAAGGGTATATATATAAGGAGTCCAGGGGCCCATGGACCCTCACAAAAGTAGAAAAAATTATAGGTAATAAGTAATTATTATAGAGGATTTGCGTAACTAAGTGCACGGAGAACTGTTATCCTCCGCTAATTCCATTACCCGAGCAATGCCGGGTGCGGGAATGCTAGTATATATATACTCACTGAAGTGACAAAAGTCATGAGATGACTGCTAATATCGTGTCGGTCCTCCTTTTGCCCGGCGAAGTGCAACAACTCGACGTGTCATGGAGTCCACAAGTCGTTGGAAGTCCTCTGCAGGAATACTGAGCCATTCTGTCTGTATAGACGTCCATAATTGTGAAAGTGTGGATGGTGCAGGAGTTTGGGCACGAAGGGACCTTTCGATGATGTCCCATAAATGCTCGATGGGATTCATATCGGGCGATCTAGGTGGCCAGATCATGCGCTGGAATTGTCCGGAATGTTCTTCAAACCAATCGCGAACAGTTCTGGCCCGGTGACATGGCGCATTGTCATCCATACAAATCCCATCGTTGTGTGGGTACGTGAAATCCATGAATGGCTGCAAGTGATCTGCAAGCAGCTGAACATAACCATTTCCAGTCAATGATCGGTTCAGTTGCACCAGAGGACCGAGTCTATGCCATGTAAAAACAGTCCACACCATTATGCAGCCACCACCAGCTTGAACAGTGCCTTGCTGACAGTTTGGGTCCATGGCTTCGTGGGGTCTGTGACACACTCGAACTCTACCATCAGCTCGTAACAACTGAAATCGTGACTCATCTGACCACGCCACGGTTTTCCACTGGTCTAGAGACCAGTCGATATGCTCACGAGCCCAGGAGAGTCGCTGCAGGCCATGTCGTGCTGTCAGTAAAGGCACTCGAGTCGGTCTTCTGCTGTCATAGCCCAAGGAAGACAGATTTCGCCGCACAGTCTTATCGGACACGTCCTTCGTACGTCCCACATTGATACCTGCAGTTATTTGACGAAGTGTTGCGTGTCTATTAACATTGACCATTCTACACAGACGTCGGCGGTCTCGGTCGTTAAGTGCAGGTGGTCGCCCACTGCGCTGTCCTTGATGGGATGGGATGCCTGAAATTTCATACTCTCGGCACACTCTTGATACTGTGGATCTCGGAATGTTGAATTCACTAACGATATCCGCAATGGAATGGCCCATGCGTCTAGCTCCAACTAACATTCCATGTTCAAAGTCTGTTGATGCTCGTCGTGTCGCCATAAATCACGAAACACCTGTTCACATGAATGACTTGAACACAAATGAAAGCTCTGGAAAACGAACTGCGCATTTATACTTTTTCGCTGCGATACTACTGCAATCTGTATATTTGCATATTGCTATCCCATCACTTTTGTCACTTAAGTGTGTATATATATATATATATATATATATATATATAACTGAAATATTATAATTGCGGAAACATCTAATTTACCGTAAGTTAAAAATAATTTTGTTGATAGTTAGATAGTTATAAAATTTGTTATTTGTTTTATTTAAGTTATTAAATTAGTTAAGCTATTATTAAGTTTATAAAGTTATTATTAGTAAGTTTTTATTTTAATTTCCATCCTTTCAAAAAAACTCTGTTATGCTTTCGGGATGGATTTGGTCGGTGAAGACTTTGATTTTGATTTGGGTGCCTTCTGCGAATAATGTTCGGTTCAATTGAAAAGTTTTTTTTATTAATAAGAAGTATGGGGGGGGGGTTGAAGTTTGATTGGCCTTGTTGTTGCTATTGAGTGACGAAGGTTTGGCTTTCTTGAAAAATCTCAATTCTAACCAGTCTTTTATTTGTAAAGGCAATGCTTTGCTTAGCGGGTCTTCATTTAGGGCGGAGTCAGTTCTTACTGAAAATCAAATCTTTTTCTAATCTTAACATTACCAGGATTTAGCAAGTCAGTGTCCTGCCATAAGGGTACCGTGTCTTCCCCACGACCTTGGCATACCGGATTCTAGTCCTGGTCCGGGGATGTTTGTTCTGTGTTCTATTTGTGAAATGTGTGAATGTGCAAGCGACTGTGATGAGTGAATAGCTAAGTCGTACTCTTGATCCTGAGATTAACAGGAATAGGTAAAAACATTGCAGATTGCAAGAATATAATGTAAAACCATAGGTTGCTGTTGATTTTTTTTCAAAGATTAAACCAGCATAATTTTACACCGGCTCATCATTGAATTTATATTTTGGTTCTTTCTTTAGGCAATAACATAAAGTAAAGGTTTTCAATACTTCAGAGATGTATTTGATAATATCTTATTAAATATGTTTGAAAAACGAATTTTTCTGAAAAATTCTCAGCTTTGGAAAAATGAGTTTTAAAGTTTTGTTTTTAATTTTCATTGAGATAAGAAGAGGATTTTGTTTTACGAATCTTCTTCAATCGTAACTTTTTTCTTTAAATCAATTCTTTGCATTGAATTTCCAATTCCGATTGATTTTTCATTTCTAAACACTACTGAATTCTCAATCTGATCTGTTTTGATGTTGGTATTTACATATTTCTCTAATTCCATATTTATTTATGCCATGTTTTTTAAACTCGAATAATTATAAAAACTAAATTGGAAATATTATTTTGTTATCAATTAATAAATGTCATAAATATTATTTAAAGGCTTCCTGTGCGTGTACTGTGCGAAATTATAACAATAATAGAAATTTAAGATGCTTTGTTAATTCAAAAATATCTAAATTTGCTACAATGCAATCAAGAACGAAGCAATTTATACTGAAAACATTGCAAAATAATATCTTGTATAAAGAAAAAGAAATGAAATAGAAAAAGACAAGTAGTTTTAAATTTCCTAAATAAAATGAAAACTTCATCACAATAATAATTCTTATGGTTCCAATTTTTAGCTATTCAACTCCATTTAAATATCTTTAATTTCATTTCTAATTATCGTAAGCATAATAAAAATGGCTTTGTGAAACTAAAAAGACAAGTTTGTCTGACAAAACATTAAAAAATATTTGTGGTTTAGTTCAAAAATGCGTATATAACGTAGACAGATAATTGGCCTTTTAATGAATTTTATTTTTGTACAACTTTTTCTTAATTATAATAAATTAACAAAAATTATTTTTGTTACTGAATTGATACATGCTGCTTTCCGACAATTTTAAAAGCATTTTTTGGCGTTCATGTTGTTTCTGCTATAAAATAACGAGAAAGTTTTAGAAATGAAGTGAAAATACAAATGATGCCAAAATAGTTTTATGCTGCAATTTTTCGGGCAAAAGATTTAAATCTCTTCTAATTTTATATTTTGTCTATCTATTTTTTTAACAATTTTTTCATTCCCCCCAAAACTTGTTCTGCTTTAAGTTTTTTTTTATTCACACACAAAAAAAAACTTAAAGCAGATTTGATTTTTATCTTTTAAAGATTTTTATACGTCTACATTTCTGTTTCATAACAGTTTTCATGTGTAAATATTGTATGATTAAATGAATGGGTCAGGCAATTGTCGCCAGTGAATTAATTAATGAATGTCTGAAGTATTTTTTCTCGACGATGCAACCATAATGTCTACAATCACGATTTTTTCTTCTAAATATCGCGATTTTTTCAAAATAATTGTAAAACCTTTCCTAACGATCATGAGCATTAAGATATTAAATATTTTTATATATGTGGATTAAATGAATAATTAATTACAAAATTTTTTTAAAAAGAATATAAATTCCAATGGAAAATAGTTTAAAAGTTCAATAGATATTACCTAATATTTTTCTTTTAAAATTTTTGAATAAGATGAAAAAAAAAATCATATATAAAAATGATAATATTTTTTAACAACCGTTTTATAAACTGCATAATAATTCCAGCTCAAAAGAGGCAAATACTGATTCAATGAAGCCAATTGGAGATTGAAATATTTAACCCTTAAACAACGATCAACTACCGTTTGAAAATAAAAGCTCAATTTTTTCTTCTTTTTTTACATTTTTGCTCGCGAATAGTAGCCTGCTCTTATATATTTTAACATAACTATTTTTAATAATTGAAAATCACAACGAGTTTTGTTAGGAAAAAGACATAAAAGCTAATCCTTTGAAATATTTATCTAAAAGTATTAAACTGTAATGTTTAAAGATATATTACATTTTGCACTTCATGCAGAGGGACAAAAGTCACATAATCATATTTTAATTAAGAAAAATCAATCCGGTTTTAATCAATTATATTTAAACGCATACCAGAATAAACTATTGCATTCCATTCTTTCAGACATAGAAAAGAAAAGAAAAACTAAACGCCATCAAATAATCGTTGATCATAAATAATGTCTCCGTCTTCCACAAAAGCATTCCATCTCACTGGATTATTTTGTAATTCTTTTTTCAGAGAAGGTCATTGACATACTCTCTTAAACCGAAATTACTTATCACTATAATAGAACAAAAATATCTTTAATTTACTTCAAAATATTGATGCTAAATAATGCAAATATTTTATTCGAATTAGAATAATGATTTCTATTCTAAGTATTCTAGAGCAAAAAAAAAAGTAAAATACAAATTTTTTCTGAAATAATATCGATGAATTCAGTGATAAAAAGATTATTATTTCGGGATAAATTCAAATATATAAAAATTATAAACTTCAAATAAATTAAGAAGATTTTTGTCATACATTTTTCATACTTGACTGTCAGTAATTTACAACAATTAATAATAACTATTATAAGCAAAGCATTCATTAAAAAATAAAAGCATCAAAAATTACTCAAACAATAAAATTTTACGAAATAATTAAAAATAATGACCCGGACCTTTCATGGCGAAAAACAAAACAAAACAAAACAAAAATAAAATAAAATTGTCGTTGTCATCGGCATAATCGACTCATAAAATATTACCATCAATTGTCAGTTTTGAGAGAAAAAAAAGTAATAATGAACCTAATAAAACTTATTGCGCAGAATTTTTTTCAAGACAAGAACATTGAGCTATGGGGGGGATTTTTTTTCCATTAATATGTCTATAAATATTTATAGATCGTGAGGACAACATATTTCACGTACAAAATTTCACATCATGATCATATTTCAAGTGACGGATGGAAAATAATCCCCGGATGAACATTCCCTGTCTGCTTTTTCCCCCCCTCCGAATCAAACGGTGCCGCGTGAAAGTAATTCCGGCGGGCAGTCAGTCTGCCCCTCCTCTGCGACATGCGACAAACCCCTCCGCCTGGAAGTGGGATCGCCCGCATCTTTTGAGCCGCTCACTCCGACCTTCTGCCGCTTCATCTCCATCCTCTTTCGCCGAACATCACTGTCTATGAGACTCCATTTCTTAGTCTATCCGTTTGCAGGTTTATTTACTTAACGGGGATCCGAGATATCTCGTTCCTATGAATTCGTAATCACGATGTTGTGCCTGCGTGTGTGTGCCGTCAATTGATTTACAACCCTCCGCGAGAAAGGATACCGGTTTGCGAGTGTTTTGCGGTCAAAAGCAAGTGAGAGGGTCGCCGACTGCTCTATGCTGCCGCCGTGGTGCAGCAGGATTTTACACTAAGCCAGACTTATGCATGGACTGTGAAATAACCGCTGTGTCATTCGACACCCGGGATGCGGTGAGTGGTCATCTGTTTGTGATTTAAAGAGCGCCAAAATGGATGAATTGCTTTGTCTCTAAACAAACTTTACGAGGAAGGATGAAAGCGCATGTGTCCCAAACGGATGCTCACCGACGGAAACTCGGAATGATTTCTTGGATGTGTCACGTAGATTGCCGAAATTTATAGAGTGTCTCCGTGTCAGGTATGGACAGAGAAAGGGTCATTTCTGGGATAAATGGCAGCAGTCAGAAGACTCATGCAACGTGCGAAACGGAAAGTTGCTGTGATGGGTCTCGGTGACGCATTCGCATTTTTTCGAGAGTTAGGTCCAGAGCCAATCGAGGTAGTGTTGTGGAGAGGTGGAAGAACTATGTTCTTCGCCCGAGGGGGATTCTACCTCCACCCACCGACTCCGATTCCACAACCCCTCTTGTCACCGCTTCTCTATGAACAGGAGAACAGTTCTCACTGGAAAAAGGACTCTTTACGGAAAAATGGTACGATACACAGGTAGGCCATGTATACTGTAGTCTTGTAGAACTAGACAAGTTTGTTATTAAAAGAAAATAAGGTTCAGTGGGCCATAACAACAAATTTAACTTATTCCAAAAATATATTCCATTTTTTGAACCACTTTTTCATCTTCTGAATGTGATAAACACCATGGTGTGAACTCTTTTTCCTATTTGTTTTTTTTTTTTCATTGACCTTTTACTCTGATAGAAACTGAAAACTGATGGTGGGTCCAATAAAGGAAGATGATATCCTGATAATCAGTCGGTAGCAGATAGAAGGTTAGGTTGACATGAAGAAGATACCACTACCGACTGCTTTACGGGGTGCACGAGAGGCGAGGGGGATCGTCAAGTACACGCCCTGTTCCCCACAGGACTTGCAGCTAGATGATGACTTGGAAGATATCGCAATCGTGAGCAACGCTGCCCCTGAAAGTGTTAAGTATGGAAGTGGTTCACTGACAGCCAATGGACCAAGGGTTGTGCCCGGAATCATCACAACCACGGGCACCGTTGACCGCCTGCAGACAACGAGCCGGAGTGTGAGCCACACACGAATCCATACTGCATCGCCAGCTTTGTACGGGACCAAGTCCACTGAGAACTTGAAGTCTGGGTCCAGACAATCGCTTTTGGAATCTGTCAGCAGCCGCTTTTTAGGTGGCAATGCCCTCAAGAGACGTTCCAGGGACTCGACCATGGCCTTCGTCAACAGGGCACATGTCAGCAGTGACATCGATATGACTCGGAAGTCAAGGGATCACAGGCGTAGAGACAAGACTGACAAATGTGAGACATCTGCGAGCAGTGTTGATAGACCTAGGTGCAACTGGTCATTTGTGTTCGATCCTTCAGGTAGATTGTGCTACTACTGGTCCGTCGTAGTGAGTGTTGCCTTCCTGTACAACTTCTGGGTCATGATATACCGTTTCGCCTTCCAAGAGATCAACAGATCTACCATAGGAATCTGGTTTACATTCGACTACTTGGCCGATATACTTTACGCCCTGGACATTGGATTCCATTTTCGAACCGGATATCTTGAAGAAGGCGTCTTGCAGACGGACACGGTGAAGCTTCGCCAGTTCTATATGAACTCCACCATGTTCTACATCGACTGCCTCTGTCTACTGCCGCTGGATGTGCTCTACTTGTCTATTGGCTTCAACTCTGTTCTGCGCTGCTTCAGGCTCGTGAAGATCTACCGTTTCTGGGCCTTTCTGGACAGGACAGAGCGTCACACGAACTACCCAAATGTGTTCCGGGCTTTGAACCTCACTCATTACGTTCTCGTCATCTTTCACTGGAATGCGTGTCTTTATCACATAATCGCCAAGAACGGCGGCTTCGGATCGGATGACTGGTTCTTTCCGAGCGACAACCACTGTACGGACAACATGTGCAAGTACCTGCATGCCTTTTATTGGAGCGTTCTTGCTCTCAGCACAATCGGAGATTTACCCCGACCCAGGACTAAAGGCGAATACTTCTTCCTCATAATAGAGCTCATATCCGGACTGTTCTTACTGGCTGCTGTGCTCGGACACATATCGAACATTGTCACCAACATCAGCTCGGGAAGGAAGGAGTTTCAAGGTAAGTGTGCTGTACATTCTGTGACATTGTAGAACATCCAATGACTTTTTCATTGCTCAATTTACAGCAATTTTGAATTTGCGCTGTTGCCACAACTATAAATTTTTGTATTTCGAAGAAAAGTAGTTAATTTCCATTAATCCACAACCTGGGAACACATATAAATTCAGCTTTTGCTATAAATATTTTATTACAGTCATTTAATTAATAGTGCCTCAACTGTAATAACAGCATGACAATTAACTGCATGAAACATACTATCTAAAACTAAGGAAATTATTAATTTTTCGCTTCATTGGTTTATTTATTTGAGGTTTTAATTTCAGAAGTTATTGTCATTTTTATTAAATAGGATGAGTGAAATATATTTGTAAATAAAATTTTAAATTTTCACCATGCTTTAAAAATGTATTTTTCTCCTAATTTAAAACAGACATTCAGTTTTGTACACTATGAACATTAAGTGTAAATGAATCTATTCAACTAACAAACAATTTAGCAACGGTTTTAGCTTTATAAAAAATATGTTACTTTAAATTTTTTCTCTATAAAGAGCATTAAGAATTTTATATTAAAACGAATATTGCATAAAACTAATTCAAAGGCAAGTTTTGTATAATATATTTTACTAAATCATCAAAATAAGTAAAAATATTCTTTTTTTTAAAAAAAAAGATAATATAAAAAAATCAGATTTCTAAAAAGTTGAATTCAATTAAAGAGATGATTTCAAATAATTTTTTTCTTAAACAGGAAATTAACGAAGAAAGAATATTCCCAATTTTTAAAAAAAAAAACAGAAAATTGTTTTTATAATGTTTAAACGTTTTTTCAAGAAGTTATCAGGTCTCTTTAGCACTGTGATAGGAGTATAATAAAATTTATTGATGAAGTATTCAGTTAAACAGAAAAAAAGAGATAAGTCTTTTTTATTCCGTGATATGAAGTGATTCTGAATTTACACTGCTATCAGATTTATTATGAAGAGGTTGATATCTATGAAAAATTTACTAAAATGAAATTATTATTAAATATATGCAAATTATTGAAATTTATTTGGTTGTCGAAAATGTTACAAAAATTCCCTTAGAAATCATGAAAAATTTTGAATTAATATTTCTGTCTGAGGTACGAATGCAATCTGATTTCAGTTCAGAATTTACTTCCATATTCTGTTCAATTTAAACTGTTAGAGCAGGTAATCACTTTTCTCTTGAGATCTGATAATTAACTGCAGAATTTTTAGAAGAAGGAAATGAACTATTGTGTTATCTATAAAAAAAGTTAAAAAAGCATTTCATTTTTTAATATTTATTCCAAGAACTTTTTTATAATAAAAAATTAAGCTATTTTTAGAATATGTGTTAGCTATTTTTAGCAAAGTTGGCTGAGTAATTTTAAATATTTAAGCTTAATAAATTTTTAAGCTATTTAGTTGGCCTTTATATAACTTCTTATATATTTAGTTTTTTTTAATCATTTTGCACGTCTACAGCATAAAAGATGTGGTAATTAATTCAAAAATGCTTATTTTGTAATAAATAATAATTGATTATTCTTGTAAAAGCAAATTTTGACGAATATTCTCACTTCGGTAAATTTTTGAAAGTATTCGTAACTTTTTTTTATTTACTGTAATTGAATTGCAGTCTTTCATTTTTAGAGTCAGTTGATTGCTTGCTTTTATGGTGTTTTAGATAATATATATTGAAAAAAAATGTAGGATTGTTAAGACATTTTTGAAGAAAAAAATAAGTAATTTGGTAGAATTTTATTATAATTATACATTTCATAAATCTGAAATATATTTTTAATTTCAATACTTGTTCACTCTTTAAAAAAGTATGTAGAATTTAGTTCTTTTGTTTAAGAATTTTTTAAATTTTATTAAAAATAATACTTTTCTAATATTATATTATCGAATTAATTAATTAATAATTTACAAAAATCTATCAAATATATTTAGTATTCATTGCTAATAAAATTTTCTAAATTTACACTTTATAATATTCATGTTTTTGTGAATTAAGTATGCATAAAATCTTTTAAACTATCAAAAAGCTACTGTTATAAACTATGGCAAAAAAAATGATTTCCCATAACAAGTATTTTGAATTTCTACTAATAAACAATGGTCATAAAAATATTATTATAAAAAGGAAGAAGTTTTTGGATATTGAATGGCGTATATCTTTTGGATATTGAAGTTAGCTATCTAAAACATAGAATTATTCACCTCATTTTTTAAAAAAATTGAAAATCGTTTTAATCAAACTTCGTGCAATTCATAAGGAAATCACGTTGCAATTTCTTAAGGAAAGGAGTTTCCTATTCCAATTAAATTGGAGATTATTTATGCAGTAAAATTTATTTCAAGAAAACACTGAGTAACAAAATTATTCCTTCAAAAAAACCTTCACATTAGTTAATTAATCACAATTGATTATTGCCTTACAAGAAATATACATTATAATTAATGGAAACCATCGCTGTCACATGATATTCTTCATACAACTTTTAATTCTAATTTAAAGTATCATCCATGTAATGACATGGTTGAATTTTCATCCCAAATAAATTTGTGAATTAATAACACTATTTATAATATTGAAAATTGTACATTTGCTTTGTAATTTATCATTCGAAATGGAAGCAATTGCAATCGTCTGCACGAAAGGTAATTCATAATATACTGATGAATTCCTGAAAAATTCTACAACAGTGTTTGTATCAGAAATTTATTCGCGACGATAACCTTTTTTTAATTAATATTATGAAAATGATTCGCATTGCAAAATCTTGTCCAGTTTTTAAATTTAAAAAAGACTGCATCTTTTCTTATTTAGCTTCCCATAATTAATCGTCTTATTTTTTAAATATTTTCACCATGTATATTCTCCGTCCCTTTCTTAAATTGAGTCTATCGAGAAACAGGGAATTACTTACAGGAGCTTTTGACAAGGATCCTTTCCAAGAATGCCGAAGTGCAAGGATTAGTTACGTCCTAAGTGGGATGATGACAGCTGGGTAATGAATTCTCTGACAATACCGCTTAGAATGAAAAAGGATTGGATTTTCGTGTAATTATTTTCTAAGCGTCGTGAGTATAGTTGCAAGGGGAAGAAAGCCCTTTCTTAAAACTCTCAAAAATTATTAAATTGGAAACAGACGGATTTTATATGCATGAAAAGGGTAGTCTTCAAAATATAATTTCACAAGTGTTCTAATAAGTAAAAAATGATTTTGCTATGCAAATTCTGGAGAACAATGAAAAAATTTTAATATATTTTTAATCTTAATGAAACATTTAAAATTAGCTATTAATATTAATACTGATATTTTAATATCCATTGTGGGTCAGTTTCCTTATCTCACATGTTGGAATCTTTGACTTCGTTCTACAAAATTTAGCACAAATATACTTTGGAGAATAGAATAGTAAGTGTACTTAGAAGCGAGTTCTTTAAAAAATTATTATTTTCTTTCGCTATAATTTCTGAAAATTGCCTAAAATAATGCATTATTTTGATATCAAAAAATAATATTTAATGAAATTTATTTAATTTTCGTGAAATCATTTCAATCAATTTTGCTCTGAATCTTGATATTCAAAAAATGTTTCTTTTGCCTAATATTCAGCATTATGCTTCATTGTATTATATAAATACAAATCGTTTTCATTGTTTCGTAGAACATTTAATCATATGTCGGATTTCTATTAATGTTAAAAGCAAAGACAGAAATATTTTATTTAATATTTGAATAATTTACACGAGGAAACAATAAGAAAAGCTACAAAATTTCGAATTTAGAAGATGATTTATATCGGGAATTACGTTTGTAATAGTTCTATGATGTCACGAGATTTGACTCCATTGGAATGAGTAGAATAAGTGAAAGTCTATCAAACTAGTGCAGTTTTAATTTCTGTTATTATTTGATCCTCACGAACGATTTCTTGATGAAATAAGGAACGCCAAATCATAAAAAAGACTTATTAGAAATTAAATATTATAACTATTGTTGAAAAGCCTGGTTGCTAGAGAAATATTCTCTGCGCTAAAAGCATTCTTTTTCTAAAGAAAATATTCTCAATAAAACGCAGAAGAAAGTTCATTTGTGTGTTAGTGCTCCAAGGAGTAAATTACGGGACTTAACGCTGCCAAATTCGGCACAAATAAATATTTAAGAGAAAAAATGCGCATCTCAGAGAGATTTCTCTGGAAGTTAAAAGGAATTACGAAGTTTCCTCCGATTTTTAGAAACATTATGACGCAAAAATAAGTGTTTACATCTTTTTTTAAAATTATAAAAAAATGCCTAAAAATTCAAATTAAACTGTCGTAGAATTTTTCTTGAATTTCAGAAGTTTTTAGAAATTATGCACAAATTAAATTACCTCTCTTTGATATGATGAAATTTGAACCGTTTTCTCTGTTATATTTAATATCTTTTTTTCTCATTTTTAACGGATAAGAAATGAAGATCTCATCATATTTACCTAATCTTTTGATATCTAACTAAGATTTATTCACTAATCCTCTTTTTGTTGTTATTTCCTCCAATTTTCGTTTGTCGAATATAAACTGTAGCACGAATGAGAAGTATTCAGAAATAAACCGGCTTACTGAAATATTGCGCTATTTCTTTTTTGATTTTTTGTATCAGAATGCTTCAATTTAGCTAAAATACTTTCGTGCGTGCGAAAATAATTCTATTTAGTCGAGTCTCATAATCTTTATGTTGAAATTAACTATGCATGAAAAAATATGGAAGCGAAATTACAAAACATAAAACAACGTGCACTAAGACGTTAGATAATAGGCTCAATTACGATTCTAAGTGTGTTTTGACGATTGAATGCATTAAAAAGCTACATACATATATTCAAAGGCTGGTATCATGTTTCTATAAATTAAACTGCGATATCCGAAAATAACAATACATTCTAAAATTTCATTTTCTGTCTTAAAGTTATAAAGTATTTGCCATAAATATAAAATTATGCTTCATTATTTATTGTTAAATTGCACTGTTAAGATTATATATCTTTATTTTTTTAAAATTATCAAATTTCTTTTTTAAATTCAACTTTAAGAATATTCTACGTACACTTTAACTTCTTTGTCGTTAGGCTTCCTCGCGCTTGTCTAATAGATGTGACTCTAATTGTTCTAAACCGCTTCGTCAGCAATTCTTTGTTTTTAGTTCAGGTGTTATTTCCAAAAAGGGGAAGGGGATTATCTTTCCGAGCTGTGAAAAGGTCACCGACTTCCCCTTTCGCCCAATTATAGCCTCGTCGCCTTTTGCCCAATGTTAGGACTCGGACATACTAACAATAATACCTAAAGACTTATAAATTCATTTTCAACAACATGTAATTCAAATTTAGAATAAATGAGAATTTCTTTCAATCAAAAGTGCATTTCCTTTAAAATGTTAAAGAACTATCAAATAAAAGCAAAAGTTGTTGTTCAAGAGAAATAAAATTTTGAACTATTTTAAAATTAATTTTTCCGTGCCTTGAATATTTAATTAATATACATATACTTCTCTTTAATAGTAATTAATAAGATTTAAGGGAAAATAATTGAAGAATACGTTTAATTTCTATTATCTTTAAGAAGACTTCGAAAAATACATTATGCTATAAAATATAAAACACAATTTTAATTTATTTAACATTTTATAATTTTTCTGAGTTTAACTCTCAAATTCTGAGTAAAATCTTTCCTTTAATGGTAAGAAGAATTTTACTGACTCAGAATGAACGAACCATTTAATACCCTTTGCATTTATAAACTCGTATCTAAGTATGCTTTTTTTTGGTTTTGGATTTATTCTGTAAGTATTTTTCTGCAATATTTGCTTAGTTGTCCACTTAGTACATAATATTTTTCTTATTACTGGTTTTCACACGAGAATACAGTGATCCAATTAAACCAAGTTTTTATGTAGAGAATCTATTAAAAGGTTCTATTCTTATGGAATACCTAAAGAAGTAATTTTGCTTCTAAATAATAAAAACTATTTTTTTGTTGCTGCTAAGATTGCAATAATAAAAAGCTTTCCAGCAAAATATAATATAAAAACTTTTGTAGTATACTTATCCTTAGCCGTTATGTTCTTTTACTGGACAATAAAAGCTGTGTTCTATAAAAGAGGTCTACTTACTTATTCTTAGCTATTCTTAATATTTTCACGTATTTCCTGTCTGTCGGTGCGTCTGCGATGTTAAGTGGATGTTGCAAAATATCCTGCACAGGATTCTTGGACATTCAAATCACAGCAACTCGATGCCAGGAAAATATTTTTTATCGCATAACAGATGTTGAAGAATACGAACTAATTTCTTTCAAACATTTTACAATTGCTTTTTTTTTTCTATCCGTGAAATCTTAGAAAAAGCCAAATATTAAATGATGCATATCATTAGGACTAAAAATTTATGTGTAATATGTCGTACACTACTTCAAAATCTTTTCGTT
Source organism: Argiope argentata (assembly GCA_026289955.1). Classification (NCBI taxonomy): domain Eukaryota; kingdom Metazoa; phylum Arthropoda; class Arachnida; order Araneae; family Araneidae; genus Argiope; species Argiope argentata. Next base: position 19,312 of record JAOUZG010020296.1, read on the forward strand.
AAAATTGTGCCTTTTTGGTAATTTTATGTCTGTCCTTGAGTTGTCTGGAGAAATCAAGAAGCATTTTGTCTGTACCTCTTTCATTACTTTGTTTTTATGTTTAAAGTTATTATAAAATTGAAATTATTTTTTTATTTGATGTTTATTTTTCCTCATCATGGAACAATTCATTAAGAGATTCTGTAATAAATATTGTTTTTTGATAAGTATACGGTGAAAGTATTTTGACATGTTATAATATAATTCAGGCAGTATAACACAGCCCAGATGTACGCAAAGAACAGCAAAGTTTTGCACAGCTCAAAGATAACAATTACACAATATTTGATAACTCATCCATGATATTTATGTAGGTTCTACTGACAGGAATAGAATTCTCAGAAGAGTTTTTAAATCTCATGTTTTAATAGAGATAAAATCAAAATTCTTGATATTTCATTTTGTCGCCAAAATGGCCAAATTTGTTACAAAAGTCGAGAGTCATCGATCTGGTATCTATACAACATCCATTGGAGATAACTGTAAATCTTTGTTTCCAACTATGCCACATACCTAGCTGAAAAACTAGCTACACTATATACTCTTGACTGGAATTTCACAAATATATATATATATATATTGGGGATATTTATTTAGCTTTCTCGTTTAGATAACCGGAAAGCTATACCATAAATATTCGTATTTCATAAAATATCAGCATTTTCATAAAATATATAAATATTGGGATTCTTTATTTAGATTTTTCGCACAGAGACGAGTAATTAGTGAAAATTATGTGCATCCTTCTATTAATTTGGGTATTGTGACTAAATTCAACATTTCGTTATTGAATTAAACTTTGGTTTTCGACATTAAATTTACAAGAGTTTCATTCGCGTAGAAGAAAAAAAAAACTTAACTATCTTCTAGTTTAGTTTAGTTATATTAACCACCCGTTGTAAAGTAACACTGGAGCTATTTAGGGATGGACCTTGTAATTTTTAACAGATGACCGGGACGAAATCTGTGCTGCCCCCCTCTCCACACCACACCAGCGGGAGGTCTACTATCTACCAATAAATGGATTCATTGCAAAATTATTCTATTTAACGATTTAAAATTGAGGTAGTTTGAAACTAAATTAATCATTTGGTTTGTTGCATTTTTCAGCTAATGAGTTCACATATTCAAGTATGGACAAATTGAAAAATATTAAATCCTCGACAGATATGTTTCAATCTTCTATGCGAACGTATTTTTCTAGTAATAATTATACCATATGCCCAATTTCCTTTTCGTGATTGTAGACGCATTTTGATTTAAAACCACATTTCGAATTTCCTCTTTTTATTTTATTCCGTTTTTGAATTTTATCATTTATATAGGGACAGCTATGATTTAAATTTCGTTATAAAAAATGTCTTTAAATAAATGTAAAGCTTTTTTTAATTTAGAAGTTCTAATTTGAAAAAAAACTATAACAAAATTAAAATTCCATTTTTTGACTACAATAATTATTTCTTTACTCCATAAAGGAGATTCTAAAAGAGAATAGTTAACATTGCAGACCGGTAAAAAAATGAAAATTACATAATATACTTATAAGAAAATTAATAAATCCATAGGTCACTTTTAGATATATTTATTCATAAAACGGATACATTTATTCTCCAAATTAATTAAATTTTCATAAGAGTTGCGCTAATTCGATGACAATTAAAAATTCGGAAGGGTAATATTAATTAATGGAACTTATTTAGTTTATTCAAATTAAACAAATTCTCATAATAACTACATAACTACATGATTTCGAATGATAAGTATGAACTTTAATTGATTGTGTTCGTAAAATATACTATAAAATATATTTCTTCATATTCTAGCTTTATTTTGAGATAAATATATTGGCAGCACAGATAAATTCAGAGACTGGTATTCTTAGAATTACTTAGAAACAAAATACTAATGATGTACTGAAATAAACTATTTTGGATTCCTTATAATGATGTAAGTTTTAGGTTACTATTTGCTGAGAAATGGAAAAGTCTATTTTTAGAACCTGTTTGGAACTCAGTATCTATATTTGAAGATTTATGAAGCAAAATGTTATTTATAATTTGAATTAAATTGTAACCCTTTATTTTGGTTTCAAATTTCATGAGATAAGAATAACTTTTTTCACAATATAATTTCTATTTTGCATTCGCTATTGTTTTAAACATTGAAAAAAAATAAAGTTTTTTCATTTCTCATTTTTTATCATAATTTTTTTGTAAATTCTGATAGCAAGTTTCCAAAATGATCATGAATAGATATTTGTTTGATATAATTTCTGTTTGATTTACACGCATATGGATCTTAAATATCTCAGTTTTATTTATTTTCAAATTTCTCTTCAGTGGAGTACATAAAGAGAAAGTATTGTAATAGTTAAGAAATTCAGTTTTGAGTTTTTGATGAATATCCACCTTTCAGTAAGCCTAGAGTCTGAAAAACGCTTTTCTGTAATAATGTTCATAAAAATATAACTCAAAAATGTAATAAAGTATAATTTTAGTTCTATCCGTAAAAGTATCGAATCAAATTTGGCGACGCGTAGAAAGTTGGTAATGCGCGTAAACGCAATCTTTCATCAACATGAAGATTTAGATTAATTAATTCTAATAAGTAATCTAACAAAATTGCAGTTCCGGGTCAACTTTTATTTTAATTGGCAATAAGCTTCCGAATTCTCTAATCGATTTTTTTATTACACTCCGAACTACAAAAACACTAATAGTGAGCGGGATATAAAAGTAAAAATCTGAGCAATGGTAGCGTTTGCGGCCTTGTTCAAGGACCAAAACTTTTAAGGGGGAATATCATATTTATAAGGGAATATGCGAGAAAGTTTTAAGGGGACTACTCCCGTTGATTTTATCTTCTCATGATCAAAGTATGGAAAAAAAAGTATTGCGATCCCCCCCCCTCCAAAAGAAATAAATCCTTTCTGGAGTTATGTTTGAATATCTTTTTATCACTTTTTCTATTATCACCGTAATACAAAAAAACCTGTTATGAATGAAATTTGTCACGAGATTGTTTCTTCAGAACTGCACGTACCTTTCAAATTTCGGCTGAAATTTGTTAAAGGACAATTTGTCTGTCGGATTATTCAAGTTAAAATGAAGAGGGTATTTCAAGAACACAGTGAACTAGACATTTGCAATTGGACGCATTGTTTGGTCTTTAGAATTTTGGATCGATTTTAGATTCTGAAGTTTGGAATATTGACGCTTTTAGGTATTGGTCTATTTGTTTGCACGTGAAAGGTGGGATAGTTCGAAAATTCAATCATCTAGGTTAGTGAAATCAGGTACGCTGTGTTCTCAAAACTACGTAAAGAGGCTCTTCGGATTCATCTCTTAAATTGCTACCATTTGACTGTGAAAAGTAATAGGAAATGTATAAAGTGAGCATTACGATTCCTTTTAATAAAAAAAAGTTAATTAGAAATATACTTTTTTAGTTTTTATTTTTATTTTCACAATTTATTTTTATTCCTTTTAATAAAAAAAAACTAATTAAAAATATACTTTTTTATTATTTTTATTTTTAC
>JAOUZG010020300.1:0-14707 GCA_026289955.1 Argiope argentata
CTAAATGAAAAGATTATCTTCTTTTAATAAAATTTAGCATAAACTTACGAAATGCTACCTATTATGTTTTCCTATTTATACATATATAAGTAGCATCGAAGAAGTATTTTTTATGAATGATTCAGTTTTTAATGATAAAATCAAATTTCCTAAAATTTTGTTCCATTATTTCAGAAAATTTGAAGCTCTCTCTTTATTCTTAAGTAAATGAGAAATGGTATGACAGGCTCTGTTTCACTTAATAAGTCTAAAATTATAAAAGAAATAAAGCATAATTAGATGTCACCAATATAATTTGTTTGAAAAATTGAACCAATATAGACATATTTTTAAGATTTATCATAATTCAAATGCATTCTAGTCTGATGTCATGAGATTTAACTAATTTTATTACATTTTTTTTTTGAAAAATATTAAATAATAAGAGCAATAAATTGCTTAAATAATAAGAGCAGAAATTGAACCAATATAGACATATTTTTAAGATTTATCATAATTCAAATGTATTCTAGTATGATGTCATGAGATTAAAATAATTTTATTACAATTTATTTTGAAAAATATTAAGGAATAAGAGCAATAAATTTCTTCTACTTTGTTTGATTTTTTTTCTTATTTATATCTTATAAGATCTAATTTCACTTTTTTTTTCCTAGATATATGTAAGAATTTTGAAACATATCTTTATTAAATTTTTCTTTCGCAATTGAAAACAATATACATTTTTTCCTGTTGCTGTTATTATTTTACTGAATTTTTCTTCTTTTATTTATCCTTTCTATAACCAACTATCAGAATTAGTTAAAAGTATCTCCCATGAGATACATGACTAAAAGTTTACAAGCATATTTTTCAAAAACTGAGCGTTGTTTTTATAGTTGACTGAAATCATAGATCTACAGTAAGGCCCATGCAAAGATATTGGGTGCTCCTGGACAAAGAAATAATTAGATGCTTCTTCCAATAATTAACTTGCATATTGACATGTGTAGTTAATTATTAAAAAGTCAAATATAAACACATTTGATATTAAACATACTATATATTGATTTATGATTGTATATTGGTTTAAATAATAATTTAGTTGCATTTTAAACATAATTAATTTGTTAAATTATTTAATAATACATCAGTTAAATATATTTTTCATATTCAGTATTTAAATCTAATGATCCAACAATTATTTCGGTGGCTGCGCAATTGATCCATTATTTATAGTGCATGGGTGATGTTTAAAGTAATTCCAGTTTATAATTTTATTCAAACCAACCTCTGAGGAAAAATTTAAAACTGGCACAAATTGAAAATAATAAATTATAATTTTCTTCAGTTTATAAATCTAAATGATAAAACTAAAATAGAAATAAATAATTAAAGTTTTTTATTTTTTTTATGTACAGTAAGACCCCGCTTAACGCGGGGGATACGTTCCATCAAAGTAGAGCGTAATGCGAAACAGCGCTAAACGAGGCTATCTTTACATGTAAATATTGGGGTTAGGGGAAAATGGCTAGGAAATTGGTTAAGTATTAAATTTAAAAAGTATGTTTTTCAATAAAAATAAAACCAAACATTTATTTCTGAAAGCCCAAATTAATACCACATTATTATTTCTTGCAAAAATAAAAACAAAATATAAATAACAAAACGAATATTCTTTAAAAAAACAAACAAATAAAATTCTAAGTCAGTCATATTTAGTTAGCCTTCCGCGTTTTCAGTGTTCTGCCTTTTTGTGACAAAAGCATCTAATGTTGTTTGCCTTTTTCTTTTGCGTTGTTCTCTTAAAAGTTCTTCATAAACGGATAGAGCATCTCTAACACCACGCCTTACTTTTGAGCTCCTGTCAAAATTCGGATCATTTTCAATGAATTGATCCATTATTTCAGTTATGGAAGACAAACTCCTTTTTACAAACGCCATCGAAAGTTCTTTTTGCTCTTCTTCTGAATCACTGCTGTCAACATTTTTGTTTTCTTCTTGTTCAGTTAATTCCTTGAGCTCATCATTAGAAAGATTAGTCGCTGCTTCTTGAATTATTTCTTCGACATCTTCCACATTTACCCCTTCAAAACCGGTTTGCTTCGTTAATTTCACTATCTCTTCCACTATTTCATCCACATCGACAGAGTGTCCAACGTCATCGCTCTTACTTAAATCCGGCCAAATATTCTTCCATACTCCTTTCAAAGATCTTTCTGTTACCTCATTCCAAGAAAGGCCTATGTTTTCTACAGCATCCACGATGTTGTAGTTTTTCCAAAATTCTCTTATGGTTCTCTTCTCCGTCTGTTTTTTCAAACATTTGCTTAAAGGTTCGCCGCAAGTGATAAGCCTTAAAATTTGATATAACGCCTTGGTCCATTGGTTGAATTAAGGCAGTTGTGTTAGGCGGCAAGAAAACCACTTCGACTAGAATGCATATTGTTAAATCTGATAAATTTGTTGGGTGGCTTGGAGTATTATCAATTAACAGAAGTGCTTTTTGTTCAAGTTTTTTAAGTTCGCAATAACGTTTAACAGACGGGCAGAAATGTTCAGTGAACCAATCCTGGAAAATTTTCGCAGTTATCCATGATTTTTTATTACACAAATTACAGGTAAAGTTGATTTAGATATGCCTTTCATCGCTCTTGGGTTTTTGAAATGGTAAATTAGTAATGGTTTTAATTTAAAATCCCCGCTTGCGTTACCACCTAGTAGAAGGGTTAAGCGATCTTTTGCAGCTTTAAATCCTGGTGCCCGTTTCTCTTCACGGGATAGAAATGTTCGTTTCGGCATTCTTTTCCAGAACAAGCCTGTTTCATCAACATTAAAAACCAATACTGGAGGATAGTTTCCTTCGTCAATTATTTTTTTTCAATATCGCTGGAAATTCAGCCGCCGCTTTTGTATTACCACTTGCTGCTTCTCCTGCAATCTTTATGTTGTGAAGGTTATTTCGATGTTTAAATCTATTAAACCATCCTCGACTAGCAACGAAAGTTTCACTTTTGTCAATTGTCTCAGCCTGAATGTAATTAAAAACTCTTCTAGCTTTTCCCATTATGATAGATTGGCTTAATGGCATATTGCGGTCAATTTCGACGTCAATCCATATAGACAGTCGTTTTTCCATTTCCTCTATGATATTATTTCTAGAACGGGTAATTCTAGTTGCAGAGCTTGACGTAGTTGCAGTTGCCGATGACAGTATTTTTTCTTTATTCTTCATGATGGTCCTTATTGTTGAAGTTGGCAAATTCAATGAAGCACTAATTAGAGTTTGACGTTCACCAGAATCTAATCTTCTAATGACTTCCATTTTAGTTTTGAGTGAAATGTTTTTTCTGGTTGCTTTCTTTTCTTTTTCATTATCACCCATAGTAAAAAACTAAAGATAAAAATATTTGACACTGTAATATAGTATTAAATATGTAAATTAATACCTACTTACAATATGTCAACAAATGTTTCCAATAATAAAAATATGTCTGTACAATACCGCACCAAACAAGAAATACAAGTACACTCTTCCGGATATGTATTTGAAACCTATCGCTGCATAATATTTCGGGGAATCCCCGGGTTGAAATAAAAGAGCGCTAAACCGAAACAGCGTTAAGCAGGGTCTTACTGTAGTTGCAAATCCTCAGTAAAAGAGAAATTTTAAAAAATTCTTCTGAAAGTAACAAATTTTAATTCAAATATAGAGCAAAAAAATTAATCTTTCTCTCTCTCTCGATCTTTAGCATGGCAAATATAAAAGTCATAACACTAAGAATTTTTGTTTGACGTGTTTGCAATAAACTATTAACTAGTTTAAATTCTTGAATTCATGTTATGCTAATATTCTTGATATCTGTTATAGCTATAAGAAGCATATATTTTCCATGACAAATTTATTATTTAAATTAATATCCACTTTTAAAAAATGAAATTGCTACTAGTTGCTACATCAGAAGGGTTTATTATTTTATATGCAGCATCATTTTCCATATAGAATTTTTTAAAAAAATTTAATGATGACTTATTTATTATAAAAATTCAATTTATCTATGAATTAAAATTTTTAAAAAATGTTGTAGCAAAAAAAAAGGAATTAAAAATGGCGTTGTAATTTTTTGCAGTTTTGATAAATAATATATAATTAAGGAATAAATAGTGAATGATTTTATTTATTTTGAAGAGTAGAATAGAATTTAGATGAATGATTTGGAATTAACTATATTTATAAATAGTTAATTGTTAGGAAGAATTTTAATATGATGATTGGTAATGAAACATCGCTCTAAATTTTTCACAACTTTTTAAAGCCAGATTTTTTCAGAGTTAAATACATTGCCATGTAAAATGAAACTAACATGATGAAGACAAAATAGGGAAGTATTAACCTAAATAAGGCAACTCAAGAATACTCTTGATTTTAGTTTGAATTCCTAACAAACCAAAATACATTTGAATTATAGATATTTTTTTAACATTATATTAATTAGAAATTTAAAGAGATTTGAAAAAAGATTCAATTATTGATGGTCAACTGAAAAATGTCTGATAAATTCCTGTGTACTTCATTACAAATGCAAAAATTCCCTAGAATTTGAAAACACACTTAACATGTTTCTAAGTCCAACTGCGGTTTTTGAATGTACTGTATCATAAATGGCTATCTTTTATTAATTCTTTATTATTCGTTTTATTTATATATTTTATTAAGAAATACACTCCGAATTTAAAAATTACTGACAGAAATCAGTTTGAAAGTGCAAGGATCTTTTGTCAAAGTCGACAGATATTATTGGTGTCACAACATTCAAGTGGAAAAAAATAATAATAAATAAGACTGCACAACATTTTAGATTTTGCTGATGATTGTGCATCATTTTTACTAGCCTTTTTACCACGTCATGTAATAATACTCATTTCAGTTGTGTATGTTTTTTTTTTCATGTATATGGTGGATAATTTAAAATCTGTGAAACATATAAAAATAATTAAACTAGCAGAACTAAATTATCACACAAGAGAAGAATGGTTTCAATAATTTGATATTCAACTTATAGTTATTAGGCTAATATTAAAATATTATTGATATAAGTCATAGCTGATATTATCCTACGTCTTACCAGGAACATAGACAGATCCTCTTAAAAATGAAAATCTCGCCAAGAAGGGAGCAGCTACAACTATTTATAATTTATCTATTATATAAAAAAAAAACTTGTCTTTTTTTCTTCCCTCAGTTCCAGTATACGGCCTTCGCCAAATTGACAAGAAATGTGGCGATAAATGGAAATTTCTGGCTGCAGTTATCGGCATCCATAATCTTCTTTATGGGCACTATAAATCTTATCGCTGACACCCTAGGATTAAGAATAACATAGCCTCAAAAATTCCGGTCAAGAATCACAACATAATAAAAAAGATTAAAATGAAATCTGCTATGCATATTTTAAAGTATCGGTGCGACAGGAGAGAGCGCCACACACTTTTCGCCAAGGATATTTAGCGCCAAATATGGCAACCCGATGTTGTCGTTGGAGGAGGATACTGTTTGTCCATAAGGAGATCTCTGCCCGACAGTCGTCTATGTTTACGGCGGGCGTTATAGAAACAGGTTACTGCAGGAAGAGTCCATTTCGCAGAGGTAGAAATTCATTCAAGTTTCTTACGTTGGCGCATTTAGCGCCTAATTGGCGGTATTGATATATTGCCTTTAATTTTCGAAAGCAAATTTGAAAAATAATTCACTGGGCTGAAAATCATTTACTAAAAAAACTTTTTGGAGAGATTTTAAGCATATTTAACAATGGATATTTTACTTTGTAACACAATAAAAGCAAAATTATGAAATAATTATGATTATTATGTTATTATTTTTATGTTGAATTAGACAGATTACTTCGCGTTTGCTGCGGAGAATTTGATCTTAAGTAGTTACATAAATTTAAAACAAATAAAAGGAAAATTAATTTTTTTGTCATGCTGGATTCTACTGAATTTTTTTTCTTCTTGTGCAGTCGTTAGACATATAAATAATTATTCAGTTTTTCTATTTGATTCACTCTGTTCTTTCTGCACTAATCAGATAGGAAATTCTGTATTATTCTAACAGGAATAATATATATTTGCTTTCGAAAATTAAAGGCAATATATCAATACCGCCAATTAGTCGCTAAACGCGCCAACGTAAGAAACTTGAATAAATTTCTACCTCTACGAAATGGACTCTTCCTGCAGTAACCTGTTTCTATAACGCCCGCCGTAAACATAGACGACTGTCGGGCAGAGATCTCCTTATGGACAGACAGTATCTTCCTCCTGTTGATATAACGTAAACGGGGAGAGTGATTTTAAAAAGTTCGCCAAGGGGGTGATGCTCTCTACTTATCAACCAAAGTACCATGTCAGAACATAATTTCTTAAACGGTCAAGCACCACGCACTCGTGCAAGTTGAGTCATATTGTTATTCTTTATAATTTTTCATTGAATGAGTCACTTTAGTATTCCCAACGATCCAAAAAACTTTGTATCGTATTGATTGTTTAAAAAAAACACATCACATTTCCTGTTTATCTCATTTTATATAATCACGTGCCCAAAATGATATTCTAGGTTTTATTGGCTGTGGTCATTAACTTATTTTTTAAATCAGAGCTTTTGTAAATGCAATTTATTTTTTCGCCTACGGATTTTTATCGACGCCAAAAATATGTTTTGGCATAACAAATACGCATCATTGTCGACTTCTGGGCGAAAAAAAAAATGACGCCAGTAGGCCATATACGAAAGCTGTTTTTTTTTTTTTTTTAATGAATGGAGCAATTAAATAGAGAGTTGGATCAGTGTTCTCTTTGGGATATTTTTTGAATCATTGTTTAAGTTAGCCCTTTTTCTGCTAAGTTTTCAATTATCATCTACATCACAAAGTAAATTACAAATTTTTTTAAATAGCAATTCATGATAAAAATATTTCATTTCACCCTTTATGTATCACACTCATTTATATTGATTGTAGTTTTGGTTCAACCCAAACATTGTTAAAAATAGTTAGCAAAACAGCATTAGGGTTGCAAGAAAAGCGTTTCGTCGGGTTGCAATATTTTCTACAAACTAGGGGGCGACGCTTATTTTCACTTCAATCAAAATTTCTTTAAGAAAAATGATTAATTTTCGCAAAACTTGCCATATGCAACCCTATCTAATTTTTGCTGCTTGTTCCATTGAAATCTTTAAAAAATTAAATTTACATTGAAGAAACTTATTATAAAAATTATTCTAACTTGAATTTTCTTTATATTTTTCTAATATTTGAATTTTTAAATGATATCTGTCAGTCTTTTTTTTCCCTCACTGTATTTAGAACATTTTAAAGTCTCTTCTATTTCCCCCTTCTTTCTTTTTTTATATTAATAAATCATTAGGTTTTCATTCCTCTATATTCTTTTCCCCCAATAAGGACAATTTTCATGTATGGCCAAGAACTATTGAATTCTTGCTTAGTAAGCCTCAAACAACTGGGGCACTTTTAAAAAAAACATTTATACAAGGCCTGACTAAGGCAGTTGCATACGGGGCAGATGTCCCGGGCCCCCACGTAAGTGAGGCCCCAAAACGATTTAAAAAATTTACTTTTATGTCTCCTTCTTAAATGAATGTTCTTCATTATTAAAGTAGTGAAGCAAAGGGCCCCCCAAAGAAATTTTTGGCCCCAGCCCCAACTCGACTAAGTCGGGCCCAGCATTTATAACATTGTTCAGTGGAAAACAGTAAATTTTTATTTTGAAAATTTTGAATTAAATTACAGAACTCTACAAAGGATGCTATTGGTTTGGGGAAAATTATAATACAACATTGGCAAAGCTATACATCTGCTTGAATCATTTCATTTAGCAAAATATATAGAAATCTTTACAAATTTCCTTATGTACTACTCTACTTCCTTTTTTTTATGAATTATGTCAGCATATACTGGCAAATAGAGAAACCAACGTATACCTCCTTTCATTCACTCCACTTATTCTTTAAGATGTCCAGGGCCCGACATAGCCTAGTTGGGGCCCAGGGCAAAAATTCTTTTTGGCCCCCTCTGCTTCAATACTTTAGTAATGAAAAACATTCAATAAAAATTGAAACGAAAAATAAAATATCTATTAATTTGGGCCCCTCACTTATATAGGGGTCCGGGTCTACTGCCCCTGCCTAAAGCAGGCCCTGAAGATATCCCCAAAGAAAGAAATGATAGAGGGTTCATTTATCCATACTGGGACACCAATGTATTGCATTTTTCATGCCATACAATACTTCAAAGCTATAAAATGATTCTAAGAATTCATTCATTGGAACCTTCCGATTATTGCCGGACACCATCTTGCTTGAATCACGAGGTATTCTTCTGCTCCACCGACGTGCGTGAAGTATCCTTTAAGACCAATGTAAGCAGTCTTAACCCTTTACACTCGAGGGCTTTTTCGCTTGCGCGAACCAGCAACTCGAAACGATTTTAGCCAAATTCGGCGAACGTGTGACAAGTAATCCATATTTTTAGGGTTCAAATACTTTTTAGATACTATATTTACTGCCAAGACTGTTTCAAGCGAATGCTACGCTGAGACTAACTAAATTGAGCTAAGATTTGGCTACAATGTAAATAGAGCCTAGTCCACGAAAACTATCTTATCGCATATTGTAAATAATGAGATCCAGTTACAAAAACACCATAGCGTCATAGCAGCGTAGTTCGATTTAAAGTTTTAAAACACTCGGGCGCCGTATTGGCGCCGCTCGAGTGCAAAGGGTTAAGAATATCTGTTGCAGTATCCTTTTGCAGTTAGATGTATTGACCAATTATTCTATTGGAACACATAGTAGTCTAAACCTTTTGTTACACAGAGAGAGGGAGATTGTCTTCTCGTCGCCGAAAAATTAAAAGTTTTATCGGTAAAACTCTTAATTGTTTCGAAAGAGAATATAACATTGCATATTTAAAAAAAATGATGATTTGAATGAATATTTAAATTATTTTATAGTAATTACACGTAATATACGAATTTCCACCGAATTTGACAACCTAGTTAACACTTAAAAATGTGGAATAATAATAAAAAAAAATTGATGGAAATTAGTGATAAAAGTCACTAAGAAAACATCCACATTTAATTTCATCTCATTTTCACCAAGTGCATAAGAAACAGGAATTCGTGGCAAATACCACAATTAGGTTTGAAAATAGTCGTGCCTCTTTACAGCACCTATCGAACTGGAAGCAAGTGCGAGACTTAACGAGCATTAACATTCTAAATACCATCCATCGACTTACTGCAAAGCACAGCATTCACTTTCAGTGGGTCCCTCCCACATCGAACGTGAAGGCAACGATAGAGCTGACGCCCTTGCCGTGGCGGCTACCACTGATAAAGCTGGCAATGTCCACACTCTCACGTATTCAGAGATTTCCTCAATTGCGAAAGTGGAGACAAATAAGCTTTGGCGTGTTCCTTCGAATAACTCCTGGTACTTTAGAGATTGTCCAGGAGTTGGCCCTCCAGACCAGGGACGATAGAAAACAAAGTACTGCCCTCTCTCGATTTATCAGCGGACATTTAAAAGACCTCACTTTTCACCTGGGACAAAAGTATTTCACGCACTGTTATTGGTGTAAGAAAGCTCCAGCTAATTTAAATTGCCTAAATTTACAAGGCATGACATACTCAAAGAGTGAGTTTTATTTATGGACTTTTTGGAAATATTGGGTTTTATGGAGATGGTCTAGCACTACTGGGCCATCTGGGATTAGTAACAACAACAACAGGTTTGAAAATTAAGAATTTAAAATATCGCCGTGTCAAATAATAAAGCAGCAGAATGGAGGACAGATTCAGGCTGTCTCAGTTGTCTCCCATTCAGCTTATAATTTGCAATGCATTCCCAGAAGAAAATTACTTGACGACAAATGATTCTTGGGTTGCCTTTTTTTATTGGTTATTTTTGCTCGCTTAACTTAGGAATTAGTGCGATGGACGCCTATTGAAAATGTATTAATATTTTTATTTATTTATTTCAGAATGGCAACGTTATTTAAGTAATATTTTTTAGCTGTCACGTTTTGTAGATGGCAACATGTTGTTCAATCACAAGATGGAATAAATCAAGTTGAATGTTTTTCCTGTGTGATATCGTTTGTTTGTTTTTAATGCAGAAAGCGAAAGAAAACGTGTTTTTCTTAGGCAGCTTTAATAACTCCGATAAGGTTGCATCGGTGTATTATCGAACATTTGATCCAGTTTCTATTCATTCGAGAATAATTTATTCTGCATTTGAAAAAATTAACTTACATGTGCGATTGGTGTATTTTTACCGACTGGTTTTAAACAAGTTGACTAAAAAATCAATGTGATTGATGTCGACGATGCTGCATGGCAGATTATTAGGCGTCTTATTTAACTGTCGTTAATTTAAATTGTAATTGCACTAATTTTTTCAAAATAACCAATTTAGTGACAAAGGAATCAGGTGTTACATTTTACCGATTGCTTTTGGTTGGCCGGCTAAAAAATTAACACGTTGGGTGAAAATTCGTATGGATTGTTTTCAGTCATCGACTAATTTGATCTCATATCAATGGAATTGTTAAGGTAATCTAGAGTATCGTTACGGATACTTCAATAGGTTTTTGTGCCAATTTATTGGTCGATGAAATAATAGCCCTTCAGTAACAAAAGACAACGACTTTTATTGACACGAAGTCGTCAAATACGGAGACTACAAATACACAGCCGAGACGGACATAGCTGCACACTACAACAAAAGCAGTATGCACAAAATTACAACAAAAGTAGTACCCCCCACAAGTAGTAATCTCTAGTAATAACCACAGCACACAAAACGGTCAGGCAGAATTTAGCAAGAGAGAATCTGCATTGCTTCATCATATATTCTCCCTAAACGGCTGCAATTCTCCTCTGTCTCCTCGCTTTAGCTGTATCCAACTGCCGACTCACTACTACACGACTTGTGGAAGCGTGAATGAAATACATGAATGAAGCCCGCACAGAGTTGTGACGCGTGAGTAGCTAAAACGAATTCTCAGCACTAGATGGCGCTAAAGTAAAACAAAACAAGCTCCCACAATTTAAAATCAACTATATATAAGATTCTTCTGTGCGTTTGTACGTGACTGAACTCCTCTTAAACGGCTGGACCGATTTTGATGAAAAAAAATTTTGTGTGTGTTCAAGCGGATTCGAGAATGGTTTAGATTCACAAAATTTTTAATTAGAATTTTAATTATTATTGTAAATTAAAAATTAAGCGAAATTTAGACTTTTTATTGCGATAACGTCCTAAAATATCATTACACAAAAAATGATTTTTACATCAAATTAAAGTTTAAAAAATTATTTTTTTAATGATATATATATATAATTAAATCTACGAATTAAATTTGTATTTGTAATAAATTTTAAAGAAATATTTTAACCATATTTTTCAAAAATTTATTTTGTTTAAAATAGCAATGTAATCCACACAAGCATGGCAAAAAAATTTTTTTAGCATGTTGCCATCACGTTGACAAAAACTCTGAAGAAAAAAATTATTTAATTAGTACTGCAAATTAAATACAGAACAATGTTACTTTCAGCACACGATTATATGAAATGAACTAAATGTATTTTCTAAAAAATAAACGCAAGATAAAGTTTTTAATAATCTTTCACATTATCTATACCAGCGCGTGACCGAGCTCCGCTCGGAGAAAACAGGTATCGAAGCCAACTCGAATATTTAAATTTTTAATTGTGATTTATCAAAAATATCAAAGTTATCCTTATTTTTTTCTGATGAATGTTGAAATGTGGGGCGATTTTCGACTTGGCAACCATTCCTCGTATTATAGTATAAGATAAAATTAAAACTTAAGCTCCAAGCATGTGTTACGAGTAAAAGGGAAAAATTATCTTATTAATATGTTGCCATCAGATTGACAAAAATTCAAATTTAAAAAAATAAATTATTATTGCGCATTAAACATATAAAAATGCAATTTTCATCACGTGTCTGCATGAAATGAAAAAATATATATATGAATATTGATATAGATGGCAGGAACGAGGAATTTGCTATAGATGGCAGCACGTTACCACTTGAAAATTTAAGTAGCCATTATGGCGAACTAATAAAGTTTGAAAATATCCTATCTGTAACTCCGAACTGCTCAACCGTAGCGCTTCAACATCGGCGCCAATCGATTCCTCGTGGCCAAAAACCCTAGACCCCCAAGTTTACTAATTCTGGGGCGATTTTCGACTTGACAACCATTCCTCGTATTATAGTATAAGATTATTAATTCAATAAATAAACTTCATGAAAGCATGATTGCTTTTATTCAGGCAGAATATCCATTCAAATCTGGACCCAACGGCCGATTTGTAAATCTTTAGTAATAGGCATAAATACTGTTTATTACTACAATTAAAATGGACTAAATGAAATAAATAACTACATTTTATGTAATTTAGGTAAATAAATGCTCTGATGAATGAAGAATTTAAAATTTTTTGATACTCTTCTATTTGAGTCATATTATATAAAATATCCTTGAGGTACTAATATTTTAAATAGGAAAAGTTGCACTTCAATGAAATAAACCAATCATTAAAACGGACTGATTTATGAAAATTTGAATCTCACTATTTTATAAAAATGTACAATTTAAGACATTTTCATCCACAATTTAGGTAAAATAACTGTTCCTGTCATTACATATTAATCGCACATACATAAATTGACCTTTCTCTTCCCTATTTTTATTTATATATATTATATTGTGATGTTGAGTTGTGCATCTAGATAATATCGGTTTCAAGAACGCTGTAACCAACACTTACCGAAGCTGGCTTTTCAGCAAGGGATGTGTACCGATTGAAGGTCGCGATACGAACCTGCGACGCTAGGGCCTGTAGCCGAGTAACATAGCCACTATAGCAAAAGTCGACTTCGTTATCGTAGATGTTATCTGGCTTATGAAGCTAGCGCCACAATACTCCCCCACCAGTGAGTCGGCTGAGAGATGACCGATTTTTATAGCGCGAAGGGTTATGGCGAGTTGCTGCTTGCTTGCGTCAAGTGAGTCTGACGACTTTGCTTTGCTTACTTGCATCAAGTGTGTCTGACGACTTTGCTTTTGCTTGCTTGCGTGAAGAGGAGTTGGCGGCTTTGTTTGTTTGCTTGCTTACTTCAAGTGAGTTTGACGATTTTTGTTTGTTTGCTTGCTGACGTCAAGTGAATCTGACGATCTTTGCTGTACGTCAAGTGAGTATGACGATTTTGCTGCGGGTAGATGACGCCACGACTTTTGCTAGAGGTTGCGTTGTCAAGGTCACCAGTGTAACGATTGAAGGCCACGCTACGAACCTGCGACGCTTGGGCCTGTAGCCGAGTATCATAGCCACTATACCAAATGTCGACTTCTGTATCGTAGATGTTATCTGGCTTATGAAGCTAGCTTCACAGGTGTATACGCAGAAAGATGAGCGGTTACATACACAGCGGATTTTTCCGACGCGACTAATTCAACGTCACCGCCTTGACAACATTGGGATATTAAATGATCGCACCTTTATTTTTCCGCCAAATGTGTAAGCTCTAATATAATTCCATACACTGCTGCTGTGATGGTGGCGACAATGAATAAGTCGCGTTCGATAAATCCGCTGTGTATGTAGCCAGCCTTGTACGCCTCTCAATTCCGTGAATAATCTTGAGTTCAGCCTGTTGCCAAATGTAAACAAATCCTTCCTTCATTTTTTCCCCTCACACCTGTTTGAAGGAAAATAAATTCTTCCTAACGGATATCAAAAAGCGCTGAAGGTTTCAGAATCCGAGAATGAGCAGTAATTTCATCGCTGTCGTATATTGAGCAAACAGCTATGAAAAGCAGTAGGTTTATGCTTTAGTCACTAGTTATAAAGGTCCCTCCGGAGACATCCGCATATGTAAATGAAAATTTTCTATTACGGTAACTAGTTCTGGTTTTTCTAGTAGTTATATAAAGGATGTAGGATCGAGTTATTGCCATTGCGATAACGCGACATATTTCCTGCGAGACAGGTTTTGATACCTAGTTCTTATCTCAGTGTTATTATTTCGATGATCATTCAGGTCAAGTACGTTAAGATATAAAGTAACTTGATTGTGGTTAACCAAGTTTTTTAAAAAAGTTTTACTATCAGGAATGATATTAATTGCTTGTACGCCTTCTTAAGTTTAAATTAGAAATTTTATTAATATATGTATGTGTATCTATATATATATTGTTGCAAAAAAATTCTCACACAAAAAACGATGCGAAGTTGCAGACTTTATTGTCTTTGAAAACGTTTATTAAATATACGCAACAGCAGCTACAAATTCACAGCGAATCAACTCTATGTAATCCGCTTACCTCGGTTCAGCTGTGGAACACAAGTCGAAAAGAAAAGAAGATCTCTCAAACTAAGAAAACTAACATAGCTCGTTCACCGAACTGACCTGATTCTACACCTTAAGCCGCGCCTTTCAATAGCGTCCCACTGAAATGGGCTGAGTAAACGCGTAAACCTCTCGCTCATTCTGGAAATTTACCCTAGAACAAATCTTTATTTCTTAGCTTCTATTACACTTTTTAGACTCATTAAGTCGTCAATACACCTACATCGCTAAATTGGTCAAATATGACGATCTTCAAAT
>JAOUZG010020305.1:0-19071 GCA_026289955.1 Argiope argentata
GAAGGCAGGAGGAAAACAACTCAACTTGAAGGGGGGAAAGAAGGGGGGAGCAGCAAGAGTAAAACAACTCAACTCAAGGAAGCAGGAGGAAAACAACTCAACTCAACTTCCGCCTACCATATACCCCTGTATACTACTGTCATGCCTCCTCGTTGAAGCAACTGTGTCAGTTCTGATTTGAGTTTTTCAAACTCTCTAAGTTCTGAAGCACCGGAGAGGCAATCATCCATGTAAAAATCCTGGAGTACTGCCTTAGAAGCCAATGGAAAGTTATCTTTCTCCTCTAGAGCAAGTTGTTGCAAAACTTTTGTTGCTAAGTATGGTGCGGATGCGGTTCCATATGTCACCGTGTGTAATTCATACACTTTAGTTGGTGCGTTTTTATCGATCTTCCATAGAATTTTTAGAAGCTTTGTTTGCAAAGGATTTATCTCAATCATTCTAAACATTTGCTTGATATCTGCAGTTAATGCGTAAATGTGTTTTCTAAATCTGATTAGAATTGAGAAAAGATCTTCCTGAATTACTCCTCCCTTGCACAACAAGTCATTTAATGAATGTCCACTGGACGTTTTAGCACTTGCGTTGAAAACTACACGAAGCTTAGTAGTTTTGCTTGATGGGCGTAATACACCGTGATGCGGGAGATAGTATCCATTTTCGATATTTGAATTTTCCTTTACCTCTTTCATGTGTTTTAGTAATTCATACTCGCTGAGGAATTCTGAATAAAGCGTTTGCATAGCGGGATCACGTTCTAAGCGTGTCCATAACTGGTCTAGTCTTTTAGACGCGACTGCCTTAGAATTTCCTAACATTTCTGCGGAAAATTCAGGTTTGAATGGCATTTCTACTACAAATCTACCATCCGGTTTCCTATAATGCGTTTTTGCAAAATGTTCGTTACAATATTTTAATTCATTGTCGCAAATTTCAGTTGTTTCTATTTCTTCAATTTCCCAAAAGCGTTTAAGAGTTTCATTAAGATTATCTACGTTTTTAGTTAAAAAACAATGTTTAGGAGTATTGTAAAGAATATTGCCTGAAATAACCCCTGAAACAAGATAGCCGAAACAACTAGATTGTAAGAATAAATTGTCTGCTAATTTTATTTTATCCTCTTTCACTAATGAGAAAAATAATTCTGCACCCAAAAGAATATCTATTTTTTGAGGAATAAAAAATGAGGGATCCGCTAGTTTAACTTCCTTGGGAATGTTTAAGTTCGAAATATTTAATTTTTTAGAAGGTGTGAAACTAGTTATATTAGGAACAATTAATAAATCTATTTCCCAATGCGAATCATTACTTTCATTTGATAAAAAGGCGGTTACTTTTTTCTTGATATTTAATGATGTATCATTTAAACCGCATATCGGAATGTTTATTCTTTCTTTTTTCAATCCCAATAAATCTGCCGCGGAAGACGAAAGGAAAGAAGATTCACTGGCAGAGTCGAGAACGCCTCTTAAGGGTTTAAATTCCCCCCAAGCATATCTGACATATATGATGGCGGTGTTTATCAAAATACTCTTATTACCGTTACAGAAAAGAGAAAGACGAGGGTTTTCTGACATCTGCGTTTCAATGGTCTGTGAATTATTAGTTTGAGGGTTCCTTCCCTGACAGTGTGTGGATGACGAGAGCCAGGTTTCACTCTCTGGATTACTATAAGTGTTTGGCGCGATTGGCGACGTAGAATATTTATGAAGCAATGTATGATGATCTAGTTTCTTTTTATAAACGAAACAAGAACTTTTAGAGTTACACTTAGAGAAAGGGTGAAATTCACTTAAACAGTTTTTACAAAGCCGATTTTTTTGAACTAAATCTAACCTATCGGATAATTTCATTTCTTTAAATGCATTGCAATGATACAGTGCATGCGTTTGTGCTTTACAAGCGATACACAATTTAGGAGATTTATCTGCTTTGACAAAAAAGGATTTCGATCTCTCAGGGTTATATTTAGTTGGAATGCTAGTTTGAATATTATTTAAAATTTGGCATTTCCTTTCTAAGAATTCTAGAAAATAATCGAATTCAGGCACTTCGTTGTCTTTTAATGTTAATTCAAATTGTTTGCGGGTGTCGCGATCTAATTTTTCAAGAATAATGTTTAATAACAAAGCGTTGGATAATTTATCTCTAGCGAAATCTAAGATGTTCAATGATCTAAGATTCTTTAAAATGACATCCAATATATTTCGTAGATCTTTGCCAGATTCATGCTTTAATGGACAAATATTTAGAATGTTATTTATGTGACAGTTAACAGTAATTCTTTTGTTTTCATAGCGTTGCTCTAAAGCTTTAAACAGAGAATTAAAGTTATCATCAGCAGTTTCTATGCATTTAGCTTCGCCTTTAAGAGAACCGCGTAAATAATGCAGTTTTTCATTTTCAGAAAGTTCAGGATTTTCACTTATTAGGCTATCAAATTGAGTTTTGAATAAATTCCATTCTTCGAATTTTCCGCTGAAAAACGGAAGTGGAATTTTTGGAAGTTTGATTAATGCCTTTTTAGGCTGATCATTGATACTAGAATCATCAAGACTTTGATTATGCACAGAGTCAGTTTTTATGGTTTTTAATTTATAAATAGAGGTTTTAAGGCTTACCTCTAATTTTTGTTTGAAATCATCCACTTCGAATAGAGAGGTTTCGATTTCCTGGAAATCTTCTTCGTTGACGATTTTGTAGTAATCATCCTTCAATTCTTCGAATTTGCGTTCGATATTTAGCACCATATCCAGTTGCGCTGGAAGTTCGGGAATGTCCATTTGATTTTGTCCTTCAGTCAGGGCATTGTTCAATTTCGTAAGCTGGCTTTTGATGCTGCCACGCTTGCGATTAAGCGATGTGATATCTGCCCTCTTTAGCGTAAAGAATTTATCAAATTCAATGATAAGAATTAATCCATAAGATCTGGTTGACCTCCGGTTCGCTTAGGACCAAAATGTGCGGTGTATGCGTTATAGAATCACAATTGCGAATGGACTGTATAAATGCGTTTATTTTCTTGCGTGTTAGCGAGACAGTTTCAGAAACTGTTCTGTTGGTATTATATGGTTGCCAGGTTAAAGTAGTTACAGAATTCGCCAAGGGGAGATGTCCCATCGCCAAAGGCATGATTTTACAAGTACGGAACAGTAACCTTGTACGAGATATCTTTCAATTATAAATTTTTTCGGTAATATTAGTCCTTTAAAAATATTTTTTCAATTTATATCTTATTTTTTAGCTCTTGTTCAGTTTTAAAACTTTTATCTGCCTTCACAACATCATTCGGTTCTAATACATCCATCAGATGGCTTTTAACAAAAATTCCCATGTCAGATATGCAAACACAATATAATGGTGAAATGAAATTGGTAGCTTCTGAAGACATTATGACTATAATAACTTTTAAAATATTTGCTTTCTTATATAAACTGGAAGCCATTTGCTGTTCTGGGGGATTGCTAGCTTTCTATATAGGAAATTCAGTGCAGTCAATAATGACTCTGGGGTCTATTTTCAAAAATCAAATGGATTTTTTTAAAAAAAATTTAACCAACTAGATGTTTTAATTTTTGAAGATCCGTTTCAGAATTAACAAAGAGAATATATATATATATAAAGAAAAACCTTTCTTTAGTGAAACTTGTCAATGCCCTCATTTTAATATTACTAACAATATTTTCAGGAATGAATCTTACATATTTCAGAATCCTGAAGTTCTTGAGCTAACAATATTTTCAGAATCCTGAAGTTCTTGAAGCTAATTTTGCAAATGGTTGCTTATTTCAGAAAAAGTAGCATTAAAGTATGTAGCATTCAATTTATCAAATTAAGAACACTTTTAATAAAATACATCGATTACAAATGCTGGTAACAGTCAATAAGAAATTTGGATTTTCAGTAGTTGGTAAAAGATTCATTTAATTAATAAATTTTAAAGAAATTTATTCACTAAATTAGAGAAATTAGATCCTTTGTGTACTCACGACATTATCAAGTGTATAAATTATAGGCCATTATGACCTGAGGAAAATTCTGTTTATTATTATGACTGTGGTCATCTCATATTCATCAAATAGAAATGTTCCAATTGTTCTTCAATGAAAAACAATGCTCAGGTTAATACCATACATAAGTTTATTTTTTTTACCTCTCCCGCAGCTTTACTTGCCATTCAAGTGTATAAAGCTATAGGAACAATTTGTGCTGACGTTAAAAGCCAGTCAATCATTTGGGGAAGAACTGATGTTTGATTTTTCAAAGAAACGTGGACAGTAGTTCGGAGAAATTGGCCTTGTTATCTGTCTATAGATAATCAACAACCCAAGTCAGTTGTTTTAAAAACTGCATAGCCGATCACAGTTCATGGCCGAACTTTCCGCATTGATTTACATTTTCTGCCACATGCTAAAGGTAGTCGAACTCTCCTTGCAGTTGACATCTTGAGGAAATCGGGAATTGTGATGGACATGAAAAACAATTCCTGGTATTTTGGTGATAAATGGAACTGCAGAATATCCTTTGCTTAAGACATTCCCTTGCCAACAAATAATAGTCCTGTTGAAATAATTAGTAGTTCTTCTCCAGTGAACTCAATAACAAGTGAAGTTCAGTACAAAACAATCCTGTCAAACTTGATACTAATAATCCTCGTTTACTTCAAGAAGATCAGGATCTTGATGCAGAATTTAGAAATCGCTTAATTGTCTTGCTTAATGAAGATGAAAATATTTTCCTACTAGGATTAGCCGACTCTTTATGTAAAACAATAAACGCAGGTGATCACCCACCAGTTACATCTACACCTTACAAATTTTCGCCAAAACAGAAAGAGCTCTTAAACAGAGATATTGATGAACTTTCAGTTAATGATATTAAATAAAAGAATGCGAATCTCCATTTACAGCTCCGGTAGTTTTAGTCCCCAGCCTAATAGAATTATCAGATTGTGTATAGTGTAGCGTTAGTCTTATAAACCAGATAATATCCTTCGAGATGAAGGGTCCCTTTTGCTCGATCGGTATGTTACTCGGCTACAGGCTTAAACGTCGCAGGTTCGTACCGCGACCTTCAATCGCTACATTGGTGACCTTGACAACGCAACCTTCCGCAACAATCGTGGCGCCATCTACGCGCAGCAAAATCGTCAGACTCACTTGACGAAAGCTAAAAGCGAAAAACAAACAAACAAACAAAATCGTCAGACCCACTTGACGAGCAAACAGCAACTTGTCAAAACACTTGGCGCAATACAAAAATCGTTCGCTTCTTCACCGACTCACTGGTGGAGAAGTACTGTAGCGTTAGCCTAAAAGCCAGATAATATCCTTCGAGCTGAAGGGTCCCTTTTGCTCGATCGGTATATTACTCGGCTACAGGCCCAAACGTAGCAGGTTCGTACCACGACCTTCAATCGCTACAATAGTATTCCTATGAACTAAATGCTACAACCAAACCTGATAAGTATCCACTCCCTGTTATGTTTCATTGTCGAACAGGTAGCACATCCTGTATCATAATATTATACAATATTGTGTGATATTATATGATAATAAACAATATTGTGAATATTGATCAATATTGTACAATATTTTTGTGCTACTAGGGTGCACGATGCAAGATCCACTTCTTTTTTTGTCTACCCTTGACCTAAAGGCTGGTCATAATCAAATCGAACTCAACCCTTCCTTGATACAAAAGAATGCCTTTTGGTCTCAAAAATGCTCCAGAAACTTTCCGACGGCTTACAGACCAGTTACGAAATGGACTCCCTACAGTGAATATCCTTGTTTATTTAGATGGTATACTTGTACTGTCCGAACTTTTTGAACAGTATATTCAAGAATTAAAGTTGGTCTTCTAAAGACTCCGAAAGTTTATGTGTATATACAGAAAAATGTAAATTCACATGCGCTCCTCTGAAATATCTAAGTTCTTGGATAACCCCTAAAGGAATAGAGGTGGATAAAGATAAAGCTGCAACAATACAAAACATTCCTTGCCCAATAAATGTTGAGCAGTTAAAATCATTTTTGCAGACCTGTTCTTGGTATCGGAAATTCCTCCCAAATTTTTCATGTATTTCTAGACCCCTTAGAAATTTAATAAAAAATAATATTGTTTGGGAACGGAGTGAACAAGAGAAACAAACCTTTCAAATTCTAAATCAGTGTTTAACAACTCCGCCAGTACTGTAAACTTGATGATTTAGCTTCGGTAAAACTCCACCCATTAAGAAAAGCAAACCAAAGCAAAACTGCAAAGTTTATGCCAAGGAAAGACGCACCTTATATCATTTTATCCCAGAATTCGCCTTGACCTTTCGTAATAGCTAGTTGTCACAAACCCTGTGGACCTTTAGGTGCATACCACGTGTAACAAATTGTAAATAATTCTCTATGTTAATTTTCTTTGTTTATGTATGTATTCAATTTATGATTGTGTAATATTATTTTCAATATTTGAATTTAAACCGTCCACCTATAACCTAAGAATTAATTGTTTTGTTTTGATTTAGCTTACCCTGTATGGCAACACCTAGTAGAACAGTGTAGTTTGTTTTGAATTTGTTGTTTTCCGTTAATAAAGAACTGTGATATGGAACGAAGGATTTTCATTGAAATGAACTGTAACTAATATATTTTTTGTGAATATATCACTCATCTGGGGATCTTGTGATCATTTGAGTGAGCATTTGAAAAGGCGTCCGCGAAAATAATTTCAAAAAACCGTTATTTACATTTCTGGCGTACCGCTGACAGGATTCGAAACCGACGGTAAGAATGTTCAAAAACGTTAAAGGTTTTAAAAAGGAGGATCTCATAAACTTGTTGGAAGAATGTAATGAAACTTTACCTGCTAAAGTCACAATTGCTACATTGAAAGATGTGATTTTAAATAGTCAAGCTTATAAAAATGATCCGGAATTTGTGCAAGAAGTTTTGTTTACGATTGTTAGTGAAAGACAAGAAAACGAAAGTCGAAAGCGCCAAGATGAAGAGCGAGAGCGCCAAGATGAGGAACGAAAGCGCCAAGAAGAAGAACGAAATCGTCAAGACAAGGAAATGGAGAAACAAAGACAGCATGAGTTGGAATTAGCAAAAATATCTGCTGGAATGCGTTTAGAAGTACCAATTTACGAAACAGTTGAATCAGGTAGTGTGAAAACAAAATTCCACTTACCTAAACTTGAACTTCGTCAATTTTCCGGATATTTAAAAGACTGGTTGCCGTTTTGGAGCCAATTCGAACATGTTCATAATGATGTAGATATTGCTCCGGAAAATAAGTTTCAATATCTGATACAATCCACTGTTAGTGGATCACGTGCTCGGGAAGTCGTTGATAGTTTCCCGCCAACCGGCGCCAACTACAGCAAAGTTATTGAGTCGTTAAAATCTCGCTTTGGTCGAAGTGATTTACTTATTGAATTCTATGTCCGGGAACTTTTAAAATTGGTTATAGAAAACGCCCAGCAAAATTCCGCCACGAATTTATGTGCTCTTTATG
This sequence comes from Argiope argentata, assembly GCA_026289955.1. Classification (NCBI taxonomy): domain Eukaryota; kingdom Metazoa; phylum Arthropoda; class Arachnida; order Araneae; family Araneidae; genus Argiope; species Argiope argentata. Next base: position 7,513 of record JAOUZG010020305.1, read on the forward strand.
ATAATTTGGAATCACAAATTCGTGCATTAGAGACTCTTGGCGTTACAACGGATAAAAGTGCTGCTTTGTTACAACCATTGGTAGAGTCTTGCTTACCAGAAGAAATACTAAGATCATGGCAGAGGCAAAGAAGCCCTGATGCCAGCAATAGTTCTGAACCTCAAGTTAGACTAGCCGGCTTGTTAACATTTTTGAAAGCGGAAGTGGAAGCTGAAGAACGAATTTCTTTAGCAATGCAGGGTTTTGGTCTGAATAAGAGAAAGGATAAGAATAATTTTATTAACAAAAGGTTTGAATCCAAGGAAAACAAAATTAAATTTTCAACAGCTTCCAGTCTATTCGCCAATGCGCAGAATCAAGAAATAAAAAAGTCATGTGTTTTTTGTAGCAAGAATCATGCAAGTGCAGATTGCTTTTCTGCTCGAAAAATGAGTTTGATGGAAAAGAAAATTCTTTTGAAAGAGAAAAATTGTTGTTATGCATGCTTGAATCCTGGTCATTTGGTTAGAAAATGTCAAATATTTGTAAAATGCATAATTTGTGGCAAAAGGCATCAGTCTATAATGTGTGATCAGCTTGCTAGTATAAACAAGACATGCCCAGTGAAAGAAAACTCTCCAGAAAGTGAAGTTAATTTGTCAAATTTATCCAGAAGCCCAAAAGTTTTATTACATACACTTCAAGCCAAACTTGTTTCAAATAGCAATGAGATGACTGTACGTATACTTATCGGTTCAGGCTCACAAAATTCTTACATATTAAAGGAAGTTGCTGAAAAAAATGAAATATTCACCTATTCGAGAAGAAAAATTAATCCACTCACTCTTTGGTGGAGTTAATTCTGATGAATGCAAACATAATTGTTATAAAATAAGATTAAGAAGTCTAAATGGAAACTTTAGCTGTAATTTTGGCGCTTTAGACCAGGTCAAAATTTGTGAAAATATTCAACCTGTTGGAAAAGGAGCTTGGATCCACGAGCTGGAACATTATAAAATTAAGCTCTCAGATGAAAATGATTCGCCCATGCCAATTCAAATACTCATTGGTGCTGACGTCATGGGTAAACTGTTGACTGGCCAGCGCCGGGTTTTATCATGTGGGCTTGTTGCCATGGAGACCTTACTCGGCTGGACTGTGCCAGGTAAAGTTCCTGAGAGGGAGATGTCATCATGCAATGCTATGTTAGTGACCTCCCTATTTGTGAAAGAGATGGATATCTCCCAGCTATGGAGATTGGATTCCTTGGGGATCTAGGATCCGTCAGAGCAAAAAACCAAGGAAGAGCTTCATGAAATGTCAATGGAACACTTCTTACGAACTGTCAAGGTCGATGAAGAATAGCGATTCCTTGTCTCCCTACCGTGGCTTGACGGTCATTTACCTCTTCCAGACAACTTTAATTTGGCTCTGAAAGGGTTGCAGGTGACAACACATAGGTTGAAGAAAGAAAAATTATTTGAAGAATACGGTGAAGTCTTTAAGGAATGGGAACGAGAAGGAATTATCGAAGAAGTTCCATCAAAAGAAATAAAGTCTTCTTGTCACTACCTGCCCCATCGACATGTGGTGAAGCTTAACGGCACTACAAAAATTAGGCCCGTATTTAATGCGTCTTCAAAACAAAAGGGAGCAGTCAGCCTCAATGACTGTTTGGAAAAAGGATTAAACTTGATTGAATTGATCCCTTCCATGTTAACAAGGTTTCGACTTTTTAGATTCGGCGTTTCAGCTGATATACGGAAAGCCTTCTTACAAATAAGTATATATAAGAGGGATCGAAATTTTCTGCGGTTTTTGTGGTACAATGAAGAAGGGGAGCTCATACATTACCGACATTGCCGAGTGGTGTTTGGTGTTTCCAGCAGCCCATTCTTACTTGGATCCTCAATCCAATATCACTTGGAGAGGAAGCTGGAAGAAGCGAAGGAAGGTCGTGGAAGATACCCTGAGTGTATTATTCAAAAATTGATGAACAGCTTTTACGTGGACAATTGGTTGGCAAGTGTCGAAGCCCAATCGGAGCTAGAACGATTTATTGATGTAGCCACGGAGATCATGGCTGAAAGAAAATTCGACCTACGAGGGTGGGGGCACTCTAGCCCATCTGATCCAATAACTGAACATACTATCGTCCTCGGAACAATTTGGGATAGACGTTGTGATACTCTTTCGATAAATATCCCTGATTTGTGTGAGCTAAAGGAAGGGGCAGTCACGAAAAGAAATATTCTAGCTGCTTCTCACAGAGTCTTTGATCCCTTGGGGATCACTAGCCCAGTGTTGCTATTACCAAAACTCTGGCTACAAAAATTGTGGAAATCTAAAATTGGTTGGGATGAAGAAGTAGATCTTAAAACACGTCAAGATTTTCTGAAGTGGTTAGTGGAGCTGGATTATTTGAAGTATGTTAAAGTACCAAGATGGTTACACTGTGATAAAGGATTCGAGCATATTTCATTACATTTTTTTGTGACGCAAGCAAACTAGCCTATTCTGCTGTTGTTTTCTTACGAGTTGATATTGGCAATACTGTATACATACAACTGGTACAGAGTAAAACTAGAATTGCACCTTGTGGAAAAAAGGAAACAACTATTGCAAGGCTGGAACTTCTTGGTGCTACCATATCTGCTCGTCTTTCTTCCACTGTCTTGAAAGAGTTTCCAACAAACAATGTTTATTTCTGGACAGACTCTACTACAGTGCTAGCTTGGTTAAAGAGAGAAGAGCCGTGGGGTGTATTTGTTTACAACCGTGTTCAAGAAATTCGAAAACTGACACCAGTCAAAGCCTGGAGACACGTTCCTGGATCACTGAATCCTGCAGACAGTCCGAGTAGAGGGTGTTCAGCAAAGCAGCTTTGCAGTTCGAAATGGCGGGAAGGTCCCAGTTGGTTGTATCTTTCGCCTCAGGAATGGCCTGTTAGTGATGTGGTAGTAGATGTGAATGAGGAAGAAGTGAATAAAGAGAGAAGAGCTATCGTAACCTCTATGGTGGATATTCAAGCAACATATATTAAGTGTGATTATTTTTCCACCTTTAGTAGAAACGTCAGAGTAGTGGCATGGATTCTACGTTTTATTCATAACGTTAAAAATGTAAGCAAATTACGAGGAAGCTTGGTCTATGAAGAATTCAGACAAGCAGAAGTTCTATGTTTCAAATCCATGCAAGCAAATGCCTTTCATGATGAGAGACTTCTTGCTAAAATGCAAGCATTTAAGGATGAATATGGGCTTCTGAGAATAAGAACCAAACTAGCAGACAGCTGCGAGAAGCAAGATTTTAAATTCCCGATTCTCTTACCTGCTAATGACGTGGTGGTGAAACTAATTCGAGAAGAGCATATAAAAGCAATGCACGCAGGCTCTTCAATATTACTCGCCCGGCTCCGAGAAAGATTTTGGATAATTAGAGCCAAAAAATTAGTGAAGAAGGTTATTTCTGAGTGTGTGACTTGCAGACGTTATAAAGCTAAGCATGTTGAAGTGCCTTTCGCTCCACTGCCTAGAGATAGAGTTACTCAGACAAAGGTATTTGAAGTAACAGGTGTAGATTATGCAGGCCCTCTTTATCTTAAGTCGGAAGGAAAAGCCTGGATGGTTTTGTTCACTTGTGCTGTCTACCGAGCAGTGCATTTTGAGTTAGTCCGATCACTCACTACTGACACTTTTATTCAAGCATTGAGACGATTCATTGCGAGAAGAGGCAGAATTTCAGTACTTTACAGTGACAATGGTACTAACTTCGTAGGGACCAATAATGCATTGCAAGCATTAGATTGGGATAAAATTGCCATATTCTCAACTGCTGAAAAAATCACCTGGAAATTTATTCCCCCTACAGCAGCCTGGTGGGGTGGATGGTGGGAGCGTATTGTGAGAATGCTCAAGGAGCTTCTACGTCGAGTGTTAGGAAAATCTATTGTAAATTATGAAGAGCTCCTAACCATCTTATGTGACTGTGAATCGATAATCAATGCTAGGCCTTTGACTTACATACAAGATGATCCAAATGAATTGCTACCCTTGACTCCAGCAATGTTTATTCATGGAAACAGCAATCATGAAACGCCAGATTTAGATAAAGTGGATCGATCTTCATTGGTTAAACGCACCAGATACATACAGAAGTTGCGTGAAGATCTTAGAAAAAGATTTAGAAATGAATATCTTTCTCTTCTGGTCCACCGAGGGACAAGGAAAAGTGATGTTTTAGAAGTGGGCGATGTTGTGTTAATTGGGCATGACAATATTCGACGTATTGACTGGCCTCTTGGTGTTATCTTGGAGGTTTATCCTGGCAAAGATGGTGTTCCTAGGGTAGCGAGAATTAGAACTTCCCATGGTGAGAGGATCCGTCCCTTTCAAAGGCTTTATCCATTGGAAGTGTCAGCTAAAACTGAAATTGATGTTTTGAAGGCCTCAGGTAAAGGTGAATTACCCGTTGAGAAGATTCCTAATTCATCTGCAGTCCATGTTCCTGATTCACCTGACAACCATATTCCTGACTTACCAGCTGAGAATAATTGTAATTCTTTTGTTGAAGAGACTCAGAATTCTGAGCAGATGCACCAAACCAAAACTAGATTGGGAAGGACCATAAAAATTCCTCACAAATTGGACTTGTGAACTCCTTTTTACAAATTTCTAGAGAAATTAAGTGTTATATGTATATCAATGAATGTGATGATTAAATTTCAACTGGTATTAGATTGCAAAGTTCAGTTTGTAACCTTTCACTTTGCAAGGTGGGAGTATGTAACAAATTGTAAATTATTCTCTATGTTAATTTTCTTTGTTTATGTATGTATTCAATTTATGATTGTGTAATATTATTTTCAATATGTGAATTTAAACCGTCCACCTATAACCTAAGAATTAATTGTTTAGTTTTGATTTAGCTTGCCCTGTATGGCAACACCTAGTAGAACAGTGTAGTTTGTTTTGAATTTGTTGTTTTCCGTTAATAAAGAACTGTGATATGGAACGAAGGATTTTCATTGAAATGAACTGTAACTAATATATTTTTTGTTAATATATCACTCATATGGGGATCTTGTGATCATTTGAGTGAGTATTTGAAAAGGCGTCCGCGAAAATAATTTCAAAAAACCGTTATTTACACCACGTATCACACCTCTTCGAAATGTAACACAGAGACAATCTCCTGAGAAGCCTTTAAGAAAAAGAAGTCGACCTCATAAACAAACTCCAAACCTTTATCGCAAACAACCTTCTAATGTTAATGACAATCCGGGGACAAACGCCAAAATCTCACCATCCTGTCGAGACGGTCTTAGGCGGTGTAGGGGGAGGTTGTAGCAGTTACATTACTTTTATCAATTCTTTTGAATACTATATGGTGATGCCTAATTAGGTGCGCATCCCATTGTACATTGCGATTCGGCCGGGGGCTGACAGAGGTGCAGGGCCTCTTGCCATGCCCATGAGGTGACATGCGAAAGAAATATAGCCTCTGTCCTCCTACGAGCAGCACACCTTCACGAGGTCCGGCCGGTTACGGAGAGAGCACTCCGACGGCTTAGAGCACCTTTCAATTCTTTCGTTTCAGAAAGTTCTTAAAAAATAAAAATAAAATTTTAAAAAATTTAAAAGTCGACATTATTAAACCAAAAATATTTTTAAAATTAATGCATTAAAAATCTGCTATCAGTCTTTTATTTATCTAATGAAAAGAATAAATTTTTAGAAGAATCATTTGCACCAGCTCCTATGGTCTATTATATAAATTTTCAATGGTATCATTGTGAATTAGAATTTTTCGCTTTCGCTAAATTCAGAGTGACCGGCATTTGAGGAAGTTATTTTTCCTTCACAAGTACCACTGACATCCAAATCGCGTAGTTAATTTTCAATAATTTAGAGTCAGTGAAATAAGTGAGAATAATATCAAAATATTATTTCCAAAACAATAGGAACATTATGCACTGAAGAGCCATAAAAACTGGTATAGCAGGTAGTATGCAAATAATGGAGGTGTTCAATCAATCAGCGTTGCGCGATGTGGTCGAAAGTGCATATATAAGACAAGATGTGTCTGAGGAGACTATTACATAGATTATTGTTGTTATAATGACAGGTTATCAAGATTTAAGTGATTTTTAATGGTTGTAATCAACAGTGCATGAGAGAGGGAGGACAGCCATTTCCGAAGTAGAAAGGAAACATGGATTTCCTAGCCCAATAATTTCTAGGGTGTTCCGCGAATATCAGGTTTCCGGTAAAACTTCTAATCTCAGACAGCGGTGCGGCTTAAAAAAAAGCCTTGGTAAAACGGGATCATCAACGTCTGAAAAGAATCGTTAAATGAAACAGACGTTCAACATTTCCTCAAATTGCTACGTATTTGAATGCAGGCAAATCAACAAGTGTCAGTGTGCGCAATATGCAATGTAACCTAATTAATATGGGTTTTCGCAGCTGCAAATCATCTCATATACCGGCCATAAACTCTGTGACAACTTACCTGGGCTCACCAAAGGAATCTTAATGATTGGGAAAACGTTGTCTGGTCTTAGGAGCAACGTTTCAAAGTGTATCGGGTGAATGGCTGTGTACGGGTGTGCAGAAACTACATGAATTTATCGGTTTCCCATGCTTACAAGGAATTGTTAGAGCTAGTGGAGGCTCTGTGGGGGTAAAGGGCGGGTGCAGTTGACATGAAGTGGGACCGTTGATATGTCTAGATTCAACCATGACAGGACAGAGGTACGCTGGCATCCTTTCTAACCCACTTCAACCATTCATGTCACGTGCACATTCTGACGGACGTGGACAGTTCCAACACGATAAAGCGACACCCCACAGGTCTAAAGTAGCTACCGAGTGGCTTGAGGAGATTATTTTGAATTTCTTTCTCTCTCTTGGCCACCTAAATCACCTGACATGAACATTTTCGACCCTATCTGAAAGGTTTTGCAATGTGCTGTCCTTAGGAAATCTCCAGAACCTCTCACTGCCTTGGCTTAATGGACTGCCCTGCAAGCATCATATTGTGAACTGTCTACAGAAAATCAGAACAAATTTGTGAAATCCATGCCACGCCGTGCTGCGGCACTTCTACGTGCTCGTGGGGGCTCTACGTGATTTTACATAGGTGTACCATTTTTTTTGCCCTTCAGTGTAAATGCAGCATGTCACATACAGTAATTAAATATTCGAGATAAATTCTTTAATGCCCTTTATTTAGTTACTTCCAAATTGAAATCAAGAGGATAATTTTCTGAATTTGTAAGCCGGAAGAAGATTGTTTTCTGCCCTAAAACGGATCAAAAACTATTTGTAGAGTAGTATAAGTCAACTGTCCCACTTACTTATTCGAAGTGATGTAATATTAAAATGATATAAGGAAAAATTATGGAGAAGTTTACCCAATCAAAAGCGAGAAAAAAATATTCATATTATTCTCATGTCCTTGATTATCTGTTTCTATGAAAGAAAGTACAGTAATCTTCAAAACCAATACAAACTCCAAATTTCGACAAATCTTCACATTTCAAACTTTCACGAACCCTGATGTCGCATGGTTAGGAATTATGTCTGGGTACACGATAGTTCCAAAATACTTTGATCTTGACGGAGGATTTTTGGAATGGGGTCTTTTCACCTAATTTTCAGATTTTTATCACATTTTGAGCAATATTTCTTCACAGAAAGTCTAACTTTCTGGTTGTCCATATATATGTGAGCAATCTAGCAACAAAATATAAAGAATTATATGAATAAAATTTGATACAAAAATTTTGTATCAAATGATACAAAAATTTTGTATCAAAAGCTTAAGTCGGCATCAAATTCTGAATTCATAAAAAAAACTGGTTGGCTATTAGTTTGTACTTTAGAATACATAGGAAGGCGGTATGACATAAACACAATGATATTGACGAATGAGATTTGATACTTAATCTGAATAATAAGAGTGCAAACGAATGAATCAAATCTTATTTCCAATGAGGTAAAAAAATAAGCAAAAATGCATATTTGGTTTTCGTAACAAACACAAAATTCTAATCTGAGGGTCTCTTATAAACAAAAATTTGATCATTCATGAGGTTCACAATAATGATTGAAATACACAATATTATTGGTATAATCAAAATAACATATTTATTTTTTAAAAAATAGCCGAAACAAATTTGGAGAAAGCACTCTCGGTTTCTCAGGCTTAATTGACTAAACTTAATTCTAAAAACTAATATATTTATAAAGATTAATTTTAAAAAAAATCTATTCCTGTATAATATAAAATTCGAATGTTTGAACATTATATCTTTACATTGCTTTTTTTTCCTTTTGAACCGAAGTTTATAAGCTATATGCGAACTTGTAGAAATATTGTTTATATTTTATATTATAAAATTTCTGTGAATTTAAAATTATATTTCTGAATATATAAGAGAGAATAAAGGAGAATCATTTTATTTCCCCGATTAACAAATGCAGAAGCTAACAAATTAAATATACATACTTAATTTTGAATATTCATTTTTAATAATATTGTAGAAAATCCTTTGCTTTAAAATGGTAAGCCATTATTTACATTTCAAAATTTAAAATACATCTTAAAGTATAGATTTTTTTGCGAAAAAAAAATTAACGAAAACTAAAAGTTGTTTAAATATGAATTGTCTGGAGAAATGAAAACTGAAAACAAAATTGCTATTCTTATAAAAACCAAGAGGTTAGTCATAAATAAAGAAGTTTTTCCTTCATCGTAATGCAAATAACTTTATTCGTAATACGTTTAAAAAATCAATTTATATTTTATGTCACTACTAGCTTTTACCCGCGACTTCGTTCGCTTGGAAATTTTGATGTGTATATGTGAGAACTGATAGTTTAATGACAATCTAAAATGTTATCAAAACCATATGCATGCATAAATTTTCAACTTCAATTGGAGCAATGCAAAGACGTGAGCACCAGTTGGGGTAACGCAATACAGATTAGAAAATTTTAATTTCAATTTATCTGTTTTATTTTCATTCCAAAGTACTTCTGAAGGAATAGAAAGATCTATTAACTAAAAATGTTTAATTTTAAATTTATCATACACTACGGAAATAAACAGAAACATTTGAAATAACCGGACGAAAACGTGTTACGTCTAACCTCATTAGAGGGGGGGAGGGATTACTTAAAACTATAAGGGAACTTTTCCTCTTGCCAGGCGCAAACGAACAATTGTCAAAGAAATTTGAGAAAATTTGACGGAATTCTACATTATTTGCTAATGAAAATATACCATTATCAGCATATATGAAAAATATATAGCTAACACAAATACAATTTAATTACAACACACACGATGGAACAGCTTTAATATACAGTCATTTTCCACGAAAAAAAAGTTTATCACCAAATTTTAGCGAAATCGACGAATGTGGCGCAAACGGCAGCAATAGCCTTTACAATCATAAGGTTTCGATGAACATTGCAGAAAAGTAACGGAAACATAGAAAAAAAATCAATAAATGCAGTCATATGGAGAAAAAAAATTTAATCGAAAATAATGAAAGTTGGCAAAAATAATTCGTACAGCTAGAAAAAAAAATCAAGAGAAACGAACAAGAAAGATCAAATTATATTAACAGAAGAACAGCGTAAAATAAAAAATGAATACATTTGTTCATAATCGCTTCACTACCACAGACTGGTACTTTTCTTAAATAGAAATTGGAAAGAATAAATACTTACTCGATTCGACTAATTTTTCTTATGAGCACCCAACCACCCAATTAACCTGAATAAATATTAGCATATGTTCTTCTTTAGACTATAATGTATCTCTGTGCTACATTTCATCAAACTTCGTTCAGCCGTTCTGGCGTGATTGAGTAACATAATCCATCCATCCAAACTTTCACATTTAAAATAGTAGTACAGATTTAAGTTTTCTATTTTATTTAAAAGCGCTTATATTTTGAAAAATTTGTATGCATTATTTTAGGTTTCTTAAAAAAATACGAGAAAAATATATAAATTATACTGAGTACTAATGTAATTTTATTTCTATCATAAGAAATTTTTGGCTACATTATAAATAAGTAACATATTTTTTGAGAAAAAAAATTAAAGGACATTCGAACGTCTAGTGTGAAACAGGATAGCTAATATTGTTTTATATTTAATTTTTCTATCCTGATTTTATTTTTAAAATTTGCTCCTCATATGTAGTAGTTCATACACACAGAAAAAAAAATGTACTTGAAATCTTAGAAATAAGGGTGATTGTAAATTTAACAATTAGCAACAAATGAAGCAAAATTTTCCACCAAGCTGCAAATGCAAATAATATTGAATTTATTCTCAAAAAAAGAGAAAATTTTAAAAAATTCGTTTTGAATAATTTCAGTTACAATAAAAAATTCCGCCAAAAACGTTTACTTATCAAAAGTAATTTGAAAGCTGTATTTGACAATTGTTCAGATGTTTCTAAGATATACTACAAAGTTGTGGTAATTCTGTGGAAGATAGATACCGTAAAATTTAGTCCTGATATCTTTCCCCAAAAACCTTGTAGGGCTTAAATGTGTAAGTAGTCTTACATTCTAGTGCGATCAAAACTCAACCGTTGTAAAATGAGACGAGTCTTTTCGAACGAATCGCAGAGAAGAAACTCCGTTTGAATGCGGTTTGCGGCACTGACGTACAATTGTGAAAGCTTTATTTTTGACAATTGAGCCGTCTTATGATAAAAGTTAATGATGACTGACGAATTTAAGAAAGATGATTTAGTTTGGTAAATATGATTTGGAATGATTCTTATTATCATATTAATGTGAACTAAGTTTGTATAACACTATTCTATTAATCTTTTTAGGGCAAAAATTAAATATAACATTCCATGGCCAGCAAAGGTGAGCATATTGCATTTTTGACTTTTGTTTTCAAGAAAACTTCTTATTAATCCTAAATTCCATTAGAAATTTTCGGTTACTTTTCAAATGAGGACATGAAACTGAATATTTTATACACCGAAATCGGTGTTGGAAGTTTTTTTTTTTATTTTTTATTTCGCTTACTCTATTCGGTACTTTAGTCCTATGTACGAAATAGAATGTTGGTTAAAAATGAACTTTAGGGCAAATTACAGTATTTATTTATACTGCTGTTTATTTTTCGATATATATTATAAAGTTTATTATTTTGTTATACCAGGTATTTTCCCTTATTCATTAAATCGAAATTAGTTTGGTAAGCGTTTACATTTGGGTGGTTCTTGATTTTTTGGTGATTTTTTTAACGCCAAGATTACCGCCAGGAGGATTTTTGTAGGTAACCTGGCATGAAAACAAGGCATTATGGAAAACAGAAGTATCACTTCTTGGCTGGCTGGCTAAGATCAAAGTGTAAATGGAAACCAGAAGTACTCAATCATCACTGAAATTTGTTGCCAAATGAAAGGGAGCCTAAATATTCATTAGAACTAATAGTTTTGTATTCATCTCTTCCATTTTGTAACATATTACATTAGATTTGTTATACCACTACAATTTATACTTCTGTTATCTTTTCAATGGATAAACTTCTA
>JAOUZG010020323.1:0-10292 GCA_026289955.1 Argiope argentata
ATATATATATATATATGGAGAGAGAGAGAGCCTCTATTGTCATAAAACGTAGAATTTTTTTTTTTTTTGCTGAACTATTTTAACAAATTAAAATAACTTACGATGACAACTATTATAATTTAACCGGAAAAGACTAACTTTGATAATTTAACTAGAAAAGACTAACTATGATAACTTAACCAGAAAAAAGTAACCTTGATAATTTAACTGAAAAAGACTAACTCTGATTGATTATTTAAATAAAAATGCTTCACTTATGCTTCAAAAAATACAGTATCTGAGGGCTAATTGATCTCGAATTTAATAGATGGAAATTTACTAAATTTAAAGCATATCATTTATGCTCGAAAAATATTGTTTTATTTTATGTTTGAAAATGTTTGTTTAGTAAGAGAGCAGAATGTATTTTTTGAGTTATATCGTTTCAATTTAATCAAATAAAATCTTTTAAAAATACTCAGGAAAAACAAATAAGCAGACAACACTTAGGTTCAAATTATTTCTTTTCTCTACAAATACATCTTTCTGTGGAAACTGTTATCAAATAAAGATGAATAACGGTGTAAAGAATATTAATATTTCCATAGAATCTCTATCAAAAGAAAATGTAAAGCAAAGGAAAAGGAACTGAGCCAAAATGGAATTAATCATGTCCATGAGATAAGTGTAAAACTCTTCTCGTCTATTCAAATCTGAAATTCATATAAACACTTAAGTTTCAGTCATAACTTGTAATGCTAAAGCAATTGTTTTCCTATGTAATACAATAGAGGATTGATTGATTTTCTTCAAACGTCTTCCAGTGATGTGGTGTATGAAGAAGTGGTACCAGTTCTGGTGTCGTCCTCGCCATCTGACTGTGATTCAAATCATGAGTTTCGTTCCAAAATAACCTTAGTTTTGCTTTCATATGGAACATTAATCTAGTTAAATTAAACTAAAAAATAAACTTTTACATTATTTTTTCCCATAATGCAGTTTTCATATATACGTAAGACCTTTGATTATCATAAACATAACAATTCATATCTTTTTAAAATTATATAATTTCTAATTTAATTAATATGACTTTCTACGGGATTACCATAGTTAAAGAAATTTATACATATGCAGAAATATTTTAGGATTAGACAGCTGTTGGTGTAGTAAACGCAATTCATATAAACGTCTTTTTTTTTTCGTCTTTCCACTTTTATCTGTGGAAAGAAAAAAAATATTTTGTTACCCATGCTCCAAATCGCTACATGTATCAACTAATTACAGCTGCATTGACTGAAGCAAATTGAAATGACAGTTGTTTAAGGGTAATGTACTCTCATTTTATTTAAAATGATGCGTTATAAACAGAGAGTTAGTCTTCTCTTTTCTTCTTCTAATTAAAAAATTAAGAAATCTGATGTATCTTTTGTAAAGTACATGCTTTAAAACTCTAATTTCTAACCATTTATTCCATCATAAAATATTCCATTTTCAAATGCATTTTTATTTGTCAAAAATTGTTACATTTTTCAGCAAATCTGTAATTTTTTAAAAAATATAAACAATCCATAGACGTAGCATTTCTTTATTGTTGTTGATAGTGCTTTTAAGTTGCCATTTATATGTTTTATATTATTAAAAGTTTCAAGAATAAAACATCGTAGATGCTAAAACGCTATTATTTTCCTTTCAAATATTATTTCCTTCAGTTGTTTGTATTTAAAAGGAATCTCTAGAGTTTAGGGGGGAAACAGATGCTAATTTTAGGAATCAGTATTTGAGATAATACTCGTAATTAGAAAAGCGTATGTATTGAACTAAAATCCCTTTATATATTATTTCCATATTAATTTTTAACTCATATAATCTAATATTGATAAAGAAGGTATTAGAAAACCTTAATCAAACAGGTATTAAAAAATTGTAAAAATGGTTGCCATTTATGCTTTACAAAGCTTATTTAAAAAATAATTCGATCAGTTCCACAACAATTAAATCAAAATTGTCACAAGATAATTCTGAGTATTTGAAAACTATTTTGCAACTAATTTTTGATTAGTTTGCAATAAAAAAAATTAAAATTTCAATAACATTAATTTGCGATTCAAAGTAATAATTATGCATTTAGCCCACATTTTCATTCATGTATCATATAACTCGTTAAAAGGCGTTTTAATATCTATTCAATTGTTTACATTTGAAATTCAATTTAACTACGTACAGGCAATTTTACTAATCGTAAATTCATTTATCCATTAAATAGAGAGAGCCGCAGTAGCATGGTGGTAACGTCTCGGTTCCTGAGCAGTAGGGTTTCAGGTTTGAGACTGGAATCCACTTAAGAGCCGTCGTGTAAGGGGGTCAGCTGCACGTTAAATCTATCAGGCCAAATCTTCTCCCACTGGTTGGTGTGAAGAGGGGAGAACCAGCTCAGGCGTCGCCCTCGTCGTCTTACGGAGGTTCAAAATTAAGAACTCCGTCCCAGAATAGCCTTAGTGTTCTTTACAACGGGACGTTAATATAACTAAACTAAACTAACCATGGAATTAAAGAAAGCACCAGTTATTTTTTGGAAAATTACCCAATAGAATGGCGACCATTAGTTTCTGAATTTTACAATTTATAAAAATGGAAATTAGGTAATAATTATATAATCATCTTAATTTAAAATAATAAATTCAGACAAAATATCCACTTTATTGACCATCCTGATAACAAATCTTGTATTAGCATGGGTAGATATATATTTTTTGTTGTTGTGTTTTAACTAATGGCACTTGCCGTGTACAAGCCTCCACTGATACGATCAGCAGATTTTAAGCCTAAAAAATGCGTCTCTTTGTATTTACAAGTAGCGCCATCTAGGGCCAAGAGTACGACTTAGCTATACATACGTCACAACTCTTTTTAGGTGGCGGACTACATACATGCAAATTCATTCATTCATCTCAGATCGTAATTTAGACCTGTAACAGAGAACGATCACCTCTGACCTGGTACCCCCAGTGATATTAATCTCGACATGAAGGACTTTGTGACCACGAACAGATTTAACGAGAGACTGTCGGTTATTTTTTTAAACGGTATAAACCATCAATGAAACTGGAAAAGTGAGAAGTGCAAACAGAATTTTATCAATAATAGCATTTTAAAAAAGTTTTGCTAAACTAATTTTGAAATTTGACGTCGTTTCGAGTGAACAATGAAACGCAGATTAAAATTAGATTTCTGCAAACAGTAAATGAAAAATAAGAGAAAATCAAAATGAGGAAACGACATTTTCGAATTTGAACTTCGAGCTGACATTCTTTGGGATTCAAAAGCAAGTAGTGAGAACTGTATTTCACAAAGGAGTGTATTTTTCTTTTCGCTGTTTAATAAACCTGGGTTAAATCGGGAATAAAATGCAAACATAAAAGGGACGCGACTGAAGATTTGGAGAACTCTTTTACTTTTCCACTTTCATAAAATCTATAACAATGCGTCTCGGTATATGGCGAGTCAAAATAAACACGACGCCTGATTTTCCCCACTAAGAGTTCGAAAGTTTAGACTGGATATGGTGGTTAAGTGATATTTATTTTTATGCTTGTTTAAGTGTTAATAACTGCTTTTGAGAAATAGTTTTATTTTTAAAGATTAATCAATATAATTGAAAGGATATTCTAATAATAAGATCAAAACAAAAAGTAAACTGTGTAGCATAGTGCATAGAAAGTTAGATGTAATTTGATTTGAAAATATGTATTTTTCTTTAATAAAACAAAACTCGTTGTTTTTTTATTATTATCTTAAAATAGATTGATAGAAATTTTCCTATGATTTAAATACAATTTCTTTGATTTGTAGACTAACCACAAAACATTAATCGAATAAGTATTAAACATTTGTAAAAATAGTTGCAATTTATGATTTCCAAGGCTTATTTTAAAAATAATTCAATCAATACCAACAACAGCTCAATCAAAGTTGTCACTAAATAATATAGGGTATTTGAAAATTATTTTGCTAGTAATTTTTGATTAGTTTGCAATAAAAAATTAAAATTTCAATAACATTAAGTTGCAATTCATGGTAATAATTATACATTTAGCCCACATTTTCATTCATGTATCATATAACACGTTAAAAGGCGTTTTAATATATATTCAATTGTTTAAAATCGAATTTCAGATTAATTACGTCCTGGCAATTTTGCTAATTCAAGTTCCTTTATGCATTAAATTGAGGAAGGTCGGTGTTCGGTATTTAAAATAATAAAAAACTCGATGATTTTTATTATCTTAAAATAGATATATAGATATTATCCTATGATTTAAACACAATTTGTTTGATTCGTAGAATTTTAATTTCCAAAAAAGAAATACTGTTCTGGAAAATTTGATTTTTTAAATTTGTTGAATGTCCTTTCATAATTAGATTTTTTTACAAGGACTTAAGAAATAGTTTTACAGTGAAATTGCTTTTCAATAAATATCATGAGTCCTATTTCAGAATATAAAAATGAATCAAGCAAGAAAATGTAAAGGAAAGAACTTATACTACAAGTTGAAAGAAGAAATGGCTTGTTCCAATGAAAAAGGGAATGTAATCGCTTTAAAATTTAGAAAATGGAAAATTTAAAACATGATATTAATTTAGGAAAATC
This sequence comes from Argiope argentata, assembly GCA_026289955.1. NCBI lineage: Eukaryota > Metazoa > Arthropoda > Arachnida > Araneae > Araneidae > Argiope > Argiope argentata. The sequence continues at coordinate 4,628 of JAOUZG010020323.1, forward strand.
GCATCGAAATGAAACTTTTCTCTTTAAATTTATATTAGATCAGTATTTTTACTTTAGATCAATGATCCTATTGCTTTATGGATTATAAAGAGGCTGATAAAGTACTTTGCCAAATTAAAAATAATGCAGATACTCTATTTTTCTTTTACAACTAAGCTATCAATATATCTTTCAAATATTATAAAATACTAAAAATATCTAAATATAAATAATTCAAAAGCAAATTTAAATAACCAATTTATTATTTATTTATTTATTGTGCTTTCTTATTACTAAATTTTTAAATTTAGAAATAAGAGATTCTTTCTAAATTTTCTTCCTCAATTCTTGTTCTGTATATCAATTAAAAGAAATGTTAACGTTATGATACATAACAATAATATAAAAAGAAGAAAATTATATCTATAGAACCATTGGAATAAATTTGAGGTAATTCTCATTACTCTTAACCTTTACCCCATCATATTTAAGAAATTTACCCAGGTTATTAAAGCATATTTTTTTTTCTGTAGTTATTTAAATTGCACTTTTCAAAATGTTTCAGGTTTTTATGATTAACCCCTTAACTGGTTTATTTTCCTTACTATCTAATAAGATGACATCTTCTACTTTGGGAATATTTTCTTATTTTGATTCAAATGAAACTCCATGGATTACTTGGCTTATCAACATATTCGAAGTCATTTTAAATATTGAATTATAATTGTTATGAATGATTTATTTTTTGTTTACAACTATCAAAATTCGATAAATCGATGCAAGTACGGCGTACGGGAAAACCAGTTAAGGAGTTAAAGTATAATACTCTTCACCCAATAAGGAAAATTATCGAAAAATAGTTTTATAATTTGCTTTTTATTAAATAATAAATGTGTTTATACTATTAGGTATATAACAAAAAATGTATGTGAAAAAATCAATATCTTATAAAATCGGTCGAGAATATCACAATTCAGTAAAAATATATGTATTAACCCGGCAGGACGTGCGCGAGGTGTTTCGACACCCCACGCCCAAAAATATTCATCTGCTCTATGTCTCTAAAAACCGAAGTGGTCTGGTCCATCAGTTCCTGCCTCTAAGGTCACTTTCCATGCATAGAGACAGAAAACGGCGAATTCAAACTCCATTTCAGTCTTATAGAAAGATTTGGAGTGTGCGGACACCCCGTGCATGCGCTCGTGTTAGTATTTTTCAGTGCGAAATCATGGCTTGTTCCAGTCATTCTGTTCGGTCTTTTCCTCGTTTGACGTATGCGAAGAAATGACTTCAGATGTCAGAGGAGATTCCGTCAGATGAAAAGAATATAGAACAAGAATTAAACGATTCAGATAATGATGATATATTCAGTGATCACCATTCTGAATTAGAAGAAGAATGCGATTTTTTAGAAGAAGTTTGCGACTAAACTAGCTTTTTTATCGGAAAAGATATAAACAAAGCCGAGTCACGGAAGATGCTATTTGTGGCCAAGAAACAAAGATATTAAATCGAAAACCCTGTGTGTGAGGTGCGACAAAAATATATTTCAAGAACACTCACAAATTGCAGCTGTATGTAATAACTACAAACCTCTTAAGTTTTACATACATGTACACCTAAATTATTCAGAAAATAGATTAGTATCAGTATTTTTATTTACAATAATGTTTTTTATTATAATAAATTTTTATTATAATAAAAATTGAAATGAAAAATCATTAAGTGTTACAGGGGAAATATTCCTTTTTTCGAACTGATACATAAACGGCGAGCCCTTTTAATTTATCCATTAATAATTTTGAAAATTACGATAATTTAGCATATTAGTTATCATTTTTCTCTCAAAAAAGTGTAATTATCATAACTTTCCTTAGCAATTAAATTTGTTTAAATATTCGTATTAATGCCATTTAATATGCTTGGGGTCTGCTAACACCCCATGCCCGTTCTCGTGTTTCGTTTCACGGCGCCCGTCCTGCCGGGTTAAATTCTGAATATGAAAACTTGTAATTGTGACTAGTGATTATTGTCATAAACAAGCTTCACCGAGACATCTTTGAATTTTAAGCCGAAAGGAGCGTCTCTTGCTTTATTAAGTAATGACAACTAGGGCCAAGAATACGACGTTAGCTACTCACTCATCCCACTCGCCTGCACAGCTTTTTACAGGGCTCTTTCACACATCATATATATATAACATAAAAGAGAAACCATACCCGAATAGGGACTGGAAACTGCGACATCCAGCTCTCGATGAAGACGAGATACCCGTATGCCAGGACGGTGGTGTATGAAAACTTTATTGACTACATTACAAACCTCTCTAGAATGATTGCAGATCAAAATTTTGGCACTCCGGCGTATTATTTCTGAGATGTCTTTAAATATTTTCTTTCAAAAACTATTGAATGAAGATATTTGGAGTTTTGATTCCTTTTAATTTCAAAAAGAACAACGGATATTCTCCCCCTCCCTGCATTATTTACTATTGGATATTTTCTTTAAGTACTTATTTCACAAAATTCAAATAAATCTAATAAAAAAATTGTATCTAATGGTTTAATCTGAAATCACTGCATTTAGTTTATTTAAAGAAAGAAAACATTTATTGAAACATTAAAAATTCAATGAGGGGTTCAATTAGATTAAGCATTAGATTAAGATTTGTAAGTTGAACCATGATTTTTTTTCTCAAGATCTGAAGCAATTTTAATAGATCTTTAATTTCCATCCTTTCTCTGATTTTAAGCAGCAAGTTTTTTTTAACTGAGCAAACATGCAATTATTTTATTTAACACTTTACAACCAAGAATTACTTGATAAATATTTTCTGTCTTTCAAAAGCACACCATTTCCAACTTCATTTCTCTTCATGAAACAAATTGTCTCTCTTCAAGAGATAAGCCGTCATATTAAAATCAAACAATAATAATAATAATAAAGTATTTGCCAGACAGTTTAAATGTATGTTTTGACATAAACATAGTAACTCCGCTACTCACTTTTTTATTTGACTGCGGAGTTACTTTCATATTTTCAAAACTGGAAATCATTTGAAAATTTAGGATTGTTTTCTTTGAGAATTTTGGATAACAAGAGTTATTCGACGTACTACTCCCAATAATGAAGTATTGTTTTTCAAGAAGAGAGTTTATTGACATCATAAAGAAATAAACAGAAATGATCAAGTAATGTTGTTGCTTTAAATTTGATTCAATAAAATTAAATATAACGATGACGGTAACCAAATTTTAAGAAATAATTACGGAGTGAAAGAATGTGATATCAGCATTTTAATGATGTTAAATAACTGTTATTATTTATTCTCCCATTTCATATATTATGTTCATAATAACGTAGAAATAAAAAATGGGACATTCCCTAATCCATAATCCTATAGCATGTAATGAGTTTGAGTTTGATTGAGTTTACTGGCGCTAAAACCATTTCTGATTATGCAGCGCCAACCGTATGGTATATGGAGACAAATGGTTCATTAGAAGGAGCCTGGTTATATTTTAAGAGTGGCACAAAATGTCTAAGTGTTGTCTAATGTCAATATCTTATTCTAATTGTCACAAATATTCTATTATATATTAAAAATAATCGTTTGAAGAGATTTAAAGCTTTAAAAGAAAATAAAAACTTTTTATATTAGGTAAAATAAATCAATCATTTTTAAAAAGGTGAAAAGTTGAGGATGAGGCAATTTATGAAGGATTTCTTTTAAAACAACGTGAGGAGAATTAAAACATCGAACTCTTTCAGAATTAAAACTTGGGCACTCTATGAGAATGTGCCGAACTTTTAGAAGGCATTGCCATATTGTGCATAGAGGGGCGGGTTCCCCCAACAACAAATGCTTATGTGTAAATCTAGTATGGCCAATTTTTAAACGAGTAATAATTGTATCTAATTTTCTATTAGGTAAACTGGGCCAAAATTCGTTGGAACATTTGACAGAATGAAGTTTATTTTCCTCTTTACTATCCCATTCAATTTGCCATTTCAAATTTAGAGTACTTTTTATATAGTTCTTTATGTCATGAAAAGGAACAGAGTCATTTAAAATATTGGTAAAATGTAATATAATAAGTTGTACATTTCAAAGAAAAATTGGCCGAGAAGTATTTGAATATTTTCTGAGAAATCCCGGTTTTCAAATACTGAAACCAAATTTAAATAATTCAGAATGCCTGAAATTAATAATTTGATTTTTTTTACTTTCTAGTATACGTAGTAAAGAGAAAGTATAGTAATCATCGAAAAAAATTGAATTTTTACGAATCGCCACTTCTTACATATTCTTGGTTTCAAAAATCACATTTTTGGAAAAAGCCAGTCTGTGTGTAAGCGTTAGAAATAAATTAGAAATGCCTTAATTCAGACCTTTTATGTTTAGCATACATTATTTACAAATTTTCAGATTTCTGTGAATTTTGAGCAAATTCTCTTTAGAGTAAGTTCGGCTATTCAAATATGAGTTAATACGATGATTTCAAAACGAATTGAGCTAAATAAATAAAATTCAGCACACAGAATTAACATCTATATTGTAAATACTCTCAAAATTTTGTGCCAAATACAACTATGGATTATATGTTACTCTTTAATTTCAGAAATAATTAAACACCATAATTCGAAGACTCAATGGCCTAAATTTATCAACCAAATTTGTTATGGGATTTTGTGAATATAAATGAACTTCTGTGTTAAATTTCTATTTCCAGAGGCTGAGAAAAACGTGCCCTAAAGCAGCTTTCGCATAGTAGGGAGTAATCACCAAGGTATTGATGGGTTCAGTGAAATTGCCAAATTCATGCCAGAAGTTAACATTTCGTAATTTCTATATGTACTGTAAGGCATTTTCTTGTATGAAATACAAGCAATATGCAATATGTCCTTGGCATATTCTTGTTGAATTTATTAGAGAGCATGCGAGAAAGGTTTCAGGAGACCACTTTTGCAGGTTTTCATTACGCAACAACTTGGAATCAGGATCTAAATAATGTTACAGGTTATAGATTGAGATGAATTAAATATTTCTAAGAGGTAACATGTTTTCTGCATACAAATTTAAATTCTCAAGATACGGAGGAAGAGATCTTCGTTTTAAAGATAAAGTGATTCGCATCAAAAAATTCGATTAATGCAATTCCGCAACAAATTTAGTCAAACGCAATTACTTGCTAAGTAACCATTGCAAAACAGTCAACGTAAAAGAATGATTCATTAATTAATACTCAAGAAATCCTATGGCATTTATGATTCGTGTGAACCGATCATAGGTGTAATATGTAGCCGGTTTCAGCTGTGTAATCTTGCGCAGAGTCAATATAAGAAAGAATTGTGCGCAGTATTAAAGAGTAATCTCGTGACAAAATTAAAGTATCAGCATTTAATCAAACAGTTTGAAAAGAGTTAAAATCGTTCTTTTGTTGAAATTTTATTAAATTACTGAAAATTAATGAAACGATCGAAGATTATTACTACGATATAAGGGATTAATTTACTATGATTGCACGATAAAGACGGGAGTTGACGTCCATAAAAACGAATACAGTACCCATGGTGCCCTGAGACAAACTTGCATGTTGTTCCAGAATGCAGCTGAGATAGATTTGTTCTGTATAGGCTACAACTAGAACCTACAAGTCAGTTCTGGTGCCCAGAATAGTTCCTC
>JAOUZG010020323.1:50292-68199 GCA_026289955.1 Argiope argentata
ATTGGTATCTTAAGGAAATGAATAGCATTTGGTGCTATACATTCTACTTGATTTAATAATCTGTGGCTTTTACATAAATTAATTCGATAATACATTAAAAACATTTCAGTGAGTTAAATTGTAGAATTAATGCATTAAAATAAATTTATTTTTTAATGAGGAAAATCCCTAATAATCAAGAGTTATAAAAAAGGGGTATTTAATGTTTTACCCATCACTGGATTAATGGGTATTTAATAGATTTAGATAAATGGGTATTTAAATTTAATTTGTTTTATAATTTTCTCAAAATATTTATTTTATATTAAGGATTAATAAAGTTTGATTTAAAATCGAATTAGAGCAAAACTAAATTTAGGAATATACTGTCAAAAATTAGAAACTACCAGAAAATTTCAAAAGGGCTATGCACTAAATATGTTTAAGTTTTGCCCATGGCTGTTTCAAGCTAAAATATTTCATCTTAAAATTAATTATTTGCCCTATTTCAGAAAAATGTTCAGTTTTTGATTTGAAATAATTTGTTTGATATATTTTAAATAATCATTTGAAGGGTCTAATCAACATTAAAAATCATAATATTTTGATTTGATTGCAGAGATTTTGTGATAGAATAGCTTCTAAAATGGGGATATTTTAAGTATTTTTTTTCAATAACCAATTGCACAAATTTTTTATATGTTTTTATTTAGTTTTGAATCTTTTATTTAGTATTATATTTATACTTAAAAAACCGACGCAAAATTTTTGGAATGAATTTCATCATTACTTTTTAATTCCAATTACATTTTAAATTTAAAGACGAATAAAACCTAATGTTTCATAATATTATAATATTTTAAATTGAAAGTTTAATTTTTTCTCTTATGGCTATGGTATGGAATAAGGATAAAAATAAAATTTATATGATTAAGAGAATTCAATTTGAATTTTCTAGTTTTAATTTGTAATCACAATATTATATATTTATCTTTACTTCCTATTTAGGAAAGATCGAATCCTTATCAAACAATCTATATGAAATGCAGTTCTAGTTAAACTTTTATTTGACAGATATGGGATTAAATTTCTATCTCTTCAAGTTAATTTCAAAAATTTAAACAGTCATTTTCTGAGAAAAGTAATAAATAAATATTTCAATTGATATGATATTTTTTATCATTGCAATGGCAAATCATATTTTAAGAATGATATTTATATTTAAATTTGTTTTAAGCTTTATATTTTATTTTCGAACCTTAGCTTTTTATACTTTGTTTCCAACATAAAAAATCTATAAAATGAATATTGCCTTAAATCTATAAACGCTTGACTCTTTTTGGACTCGCTAATAAAAGTCTGAAATTAATTTTAAATTCACTTTTAGTATGCTAAATGAACAATTAATAACTTTTCAAAATATATTTATAGTAAATATATCCTTGAAAAATATCTTTACAAAGAAGCTCGAAACATTAATAATTATTCTGATAAATTTATGCACCGATGAAACTCGCTGGAAAATGCTTGATTCAAAATTTATATTTCTAAGAAAATCAATTTTAATCAGGATTCGTTGCATGGTTCATTCAGAAGCAAAATAATTATCATTGCTTTGATATAGGATTACAATTCAATATTATCTAAGTTAGTAACTTATCTAGTAGAAGCTTAAGAACTTCAACATTGTCAATGGTATAAATTACTTTCCAAAAGTATCTTATGGAAAATCTAAACAAAAAATGGTGGAAGGTGAAGATTATTTGTATTTTTGTCTCATAATAAAATACAAACCAATGGATAGTTCATTCATATCAGAAAATTTATCTCTATACTTTTTTTTTACTTATAGTACTTAAACCGTGTTAGATTAAAAGGAATTATTTTAGAAAATCTAACAAAGGACATTTTTCAAATTTAAATTAACTTTTCACAATATTAATATATAGTTATAATATCTAACATTAAAATGTTTGAGCTTTAATATAAAAAAACAAAAAAAACAAAAAATGATAAAGACATTTTAAGAAGCCACAAAAACAGATAAGATTAAAAATAAACTTTCATTTTTAATATCAATAATACGCAATCATTACATATATTTAAAAATTATATATTATATTGATTGATGTAATTTTTTTTCAAAACATTTTTTCTTTTTATCTATTAATATAGAATAATCATCTATAGAATAATTTATCTATTAATATAGAATAATAACTATTAATATAGTCTTACAGTGTTGACAATTGTAGGAGAAATTTCTACAGATATTCTTCAAGTTGAATGCCATTAAAGGAATTCTCTATATAAGATGTTCAACAAATTCCTGAATAAGCCTCTCTTTACATCAGATATGAAACAGCTATAGTCATAAAAGTGTCTTCTTAGTCGGGGCATCTTTTTAACTTCCTATTTATTATAGCACCTTCGCAGATTTGGTGCTGATGAAAATAACCTTAGACTGCAGGGGGTTTTCAAACACACAGATTGATAAGAAGAGTTAATTTACATACATTTGATTAACAGATTAATTTATCTGATTGCATATATTTGAATAAAATCAATTTCGAAATTTTCCATCATGGCTATCAATTCTTTTCTTGCTGCGTCAATCTGCCAATATGAAATTAACCCCTCAGTAAAATTTTATGGAATTCTATTTATAATTTGAGATTAGGCTTTTTAAAAATAACACTATTATTATTAAATGGCTTTTACGAATTCTCATCATATTAGATATTTTTCAAAATTTATTCCCTTATTTAAAGAAAATAACTAGAATTTATAAAGTCACGATATAAATGCATAAATCACACCAATTTAAAACATATTTTTATGTTTTTTTAACATTGATGAAATGAATTATAACATGCTAAATTTATAGCATTTGAGAAAACTGGCATACTGAAATGCCGGGATTTATTTTTAAAAAATGCAGCCTAATGGTTATTTTAAATATTCATAATAACTAAAAAAATTAAAGTCGATTAGTAACGTGCACTTTTTGAAGGCGGTTGTTGCAAATTGTCCCCCCCATATTAAATTTATTTGTATTCATTGATTGATTCTTCAGGAATCACGATTTTTAACGACCATAATAATAACACAGCATTTAAATGTTAAATTTATTTTGAAATCAGAAAAATATATTTTATTTAACACAAATTTTGCTTTCTCTTTAACAAAATTAACATTTTTCTTATTTAAAAAATATAAAATTTGACTATAGAATGTAGAATCAATTTTTACTCTTTATCGGCAGGTATTGCTTTAAATATATGAAACAGAAATATAAGGAAATCCGTAACATAATGGGATCGTGCCAATACGTACTATTAGGAAATCTGTGGAAAAATATAATTTTGAACATTTAGTTCGAGAAATTTTAACACGATAATGTGCGTGGCACAATTTTTATTTCATCCATATTTCTTGATTGCATCAACTGTTGCGTAATAGAAAGAATGTACCACTCCGTAATTCTCACAATATTTCTTTTATATATGTTTCCCCGTGTGCATTAATAAATAATTTCGAAAGCTTCATCACGCACTTTACAGACAACTTGCCAATCAATTAATACTAACATATTAAAAATTACCATGTGGTGCATCAAGATTTTGAACTATCTCACAATTTTAAATACAGCGCAATCGCAGAAAGACGAGTGTAATTTAAATATGCTTTCTTTTAGACTCAAGATTTGCCTGAAATGGGAAGATTCACTGAAAAATAATGATAACTAACATTCACTTCCGTAATATTTTCGTTATTTAATATTTTAATATTAAAGTATTAATAGATAAAGCTTTTAACATTTAACATTTGATTAGAGATTGAAATAATTATAATGATGCTTAACTATGTTTAGAAATTTTACGTGAAAGGGTTTTATAATGATAAAATTATCTGAATTTTAATTAATCTTCTAAATGAATAGAATGATAGAATCTTCTATAGAATAATAATTTCAGTCTGAATACAAGTTTATCTCCATTAAACAAACATCGATAATTTTTCTCGAGAAAGCCTTTTTTATTTTCCAATTTCTGAGATTATTTCTTTTGAATTTTTATGCGATTTGTAAGAAATCATGAAATATCAATTTTTTCACTCGATTGCTGTAAATCATACAAGATTCCTTGACCCTCCCTTAAGTATAAAGAATTAAACCATAAAAATTGATTGGCGGGAACTGTAGTCGAGTCCTAAGGCCTATCACCGAATACGGTACAACCTTTCTCGTAGGAAGTGCATCCCCACATCGATGAGAGAAGCCCCACCCCACCTATTAGTGTATCCTCTAGAGTGGCGAGATCCAACCACCATACCGGAAGCATATCATCATCTCTAAACTGTTTAAAGTGCCTCCCAGGTGCTGTTTGATTGGTGTAAAACATATATCCTAAATCCTTGATGTAAAGGTTTTGCAATACATTTATTACTAATATAATAAAAAAGTTTTATTTAAGACAATTTTGACTTAATGCATAAAATCGGAGTTTTTGAAATACAATTATATAGATCTACTATAATCGGAGCCCGAAAATTATTTTATAAGCTTTTTGCTATAAAAATACACCTGCTAACAAAATGGTATAAATGAAATAAAAAAACATATGATATATAATTATTTATTTCAGTCAAAAAATACAGAGGAATTACAAATTTTAAATTTTTACATCTATCCTGGGTGATTTAGATGATATTTAACAAAATAGTCTTGAAACGCTGTCTTAAATAAAAAGAATTGCGCCAAGATCAACCAAATCAATCACTAAAACTAACCGGCGGGGGATTTTAGATCACTTCATCAACCGTATCAAAAAAAGCCAATCCTCTCTCAGGATTCCTCAAGAGTGATTGGTCTAAATTTTAAATTGATTGTTCTTATACCGTAATATTCGAAACTTGATAAATTAGTCAGATTTGTTTGCAGAAAATCAAAACTTTTATTTATTTATATAGAACTATTCTCAGAACTATTTTACCGATTGTGTTTCCCTAAGGATTGTCTAAAATTTAAACTTCATAATTTTTGAAGTTCATCAATAAATTGAAAAAAAATACATTATTATTGACATAATTTTAAAACACTTTTGAAGATAAAACTAAAAACTGAATTTTATACTTAATCCACGAAGTGTTTTTGAATAATTCTTTGAGATATTATAAATTACGAAACTTATTCTGTAGTGAACATAAGACTTGAATGACGAATGACTCTACTTTCAATTCTCATATTTTTTAACCAAAGAATTACATGTTGGGTTTCATTAAGAAAATTAATTGTAATTTCATTGTTTCAACTTTAATATAAAATTTAATTGTTCGGACGCTGATAGAAAATTAGACAGAGATGCAATAAGCAGAATAGATTAAATTCTACCTAATAGTATAAGACAACCATATGACTATCGAAATATGAAGATTGAAAATGTTCAGCTGAAAAAAAACCCTTATAAAATATTAAATTACATAAATTATTAATTGAAAATGTTAGCAAGCAGTAATACTGGTGAATAGATTGGTCCCCAAAAGCGGATAATTTTATAATAAGGTAATGGCATACCTTCTATTTTTTATTATATTAAGATTTTGATAAAAAAAAATTTATGACTTCCAAAAATTAAATTCAAGTGGATATTTATATCCTTTTTTATAGTAGAACTTATTAATACGGGACATTTTGCATTAGGTAGTAAAATTAATTCCTATACACTTTGCCTTTTTTTTGTAGTTCAGCAATTTACAAAAATGCTGAAAACAGGATTCTCTGTTAATCTAATCAAATATTTCGGTTCCTAGAAGTATTTAGATTGCATTTCCATTGCGATAAAAGTTTTCCATGTATACCATTGTTTTTATATGTTACTTTAATTTAGGGTTTTTTAGTGAATGACACAAAGGGAAAATTTCACTAAAACAGACAAATCTATTAATATATGTAAAAAAATTATATATATATATATATATTTTTGCATTTTGGATATATTTCTTTTTATTTAAATTTAGGAAACAATTCAATCCTCAATTTCATTTTTAAAAAAGGATTTTTTTATCTAATTTTTCTTTTGAAATGAGCCAATCACTTTCAAAATTGAGGTTTCATTTTAAATTATATATCTGTATGTTTCAAATATATAACTATAATAATTGACATTCTATGATCTTTTTAGTATAGAATTATAAATAAAACCTTTAATGTTCGTCCAACTGTCCAGACGCCGTTATTATTATTTGTCCCTGTATGATATAATGTTTTAGTATATATAAATACTTTTTCACGTGACAAGAAACAATAAAATACTTTCTCAAATAAATCTTTAAAAAACTTTCCCATCCTAAAATCGAAGTAAAAATGTTCTAAAACTAAAATTATTGCGTTGTCTTTCACTTTTACAGTGAGCATATTTTATTCTTCGGTATCACAAATATTTTTTTAACTATTTGGAAATATCACAAATATATTTTAGCTATTTATTATTATTATTTTTAACTACTTTCTCGTAAAGCAAAACACTCAAATAAATAACGTAGTCAGTCGTGAATTACTATTCTTTATAGATGGGCATTGGCTATAACATTTACTATGATGCTCTTGTTTATTAGTTAGAGAAATAAAATTGAATAGACCGAATATAACAATTATTTCACAAAAAATCTCATCATGAGAAATTAGTAATTTAAAAATTCAAATTTAGTAATTATTACTGTATCCTGTGGACTGTCAAAACATATGAAACAAGAGTAAAAGAATTGAAGAATTCTATAACAATTTATTGTTATTATTTAATTTTTTGTTTGCTTATTTCGTGAGCGAAAAAGACTTTATACTTTAGATTTATGACAAATTTTCTACAGATGTCTCAAACGTTTTTACCATCTTTTTTTCGTCTTCTCATTCAGTTTTTCTTATTCTATTTTAAAAATTTGTTTCATAACTTATTATTAGACCCTGGTGAATACGTGTACGAACTTTTATTTTTCTCTTCCAAAAGTGGATAAGTACAGATGGGAATTAAATGCACTATAATAAAAAAATTTAATTGTGGTATTTTTTGTGAATTTACAATTTACCTTGACCTGATAAATCATTGTGAAATCGCATGGATTATTAAAAGATTTCAGTTTATAGACTTTTATTTACATAATGTCACAAAATTCTTTCTGTTCGCAATATTAAAATTCATGGCGTTATATTCTACCAATATCTATTTCCTTATGAACTTTTTTGATATGGTGCGCACTTTTATAAATAGTATCGAATCCAAAATATACAGCAAGTAATGAAAGTTTCGTCAATCGAATAATAATGCTGTATGATGTAAAAAATTATCTTTCCGCCTAGATAGAGGAAAAATGATTTCGATCACATTTTCGTCATTATTTTTATTTTATTATGTAAATTTACCCACGAAATATGAAATTTTCAAAATTATAATTCATTATAGCACCAACATTGATAAATTTAACTATGTGAAATAATTTGAAAAAAATTAGTAAATTAGAATATTATATAACTTTTTTTGTGAAAAGATAAATATTGAATGAATAAGACATAGAATTGAAAGTTCTATCTTTTTATTTTAAAACGTTTCTCTCTTTGATTTGTCAAAAGTCTCAACTAATTTATATATTTTTAATTTTTTATCATTGCATTTTCCTTCAGCTTCTGACAGTTTTTTTTATTCTTTAGACCTTTGTATGTACTTTTGAACATATTTTCACTATTGGCTTTCTGGCTACTTAGATGATAACATTTAGAAATTAATCATCCTTATGTTGATCCGAAGAAAACATAATGGAAAAAAATTATTTTTGTTATTTTCGAATTAATAATGACATGGAAACAAAATAAAAAATGTTCTCAATATCACTTCAAATATAAAATTATAAAAAAATTATACAAGAGTAAATTTTAAAGTTATCTGGGGCTGATCTTTTTTATATAATGTTCTTAATGAATGTTTTATTTACTTATTTATTTTATTAATGTTCTTCCATGTGTAGCTTTTCGGTCCAACTACATTTCATTTATTTCAAAGTGAGAAAGTAAGCGATGTTGTTTTATCTTTTTTTTTTAATGTCGCAATATTTGCCAAATTTTTTCGATATCTGAAACTACATTTTCAATTCCACATCATATTCTCACATAGTAATAAGAATAACTTTTCTTAGAACCACTCTTGACTTTTCCCACAAGACAAAAATTCTTTCTTAATATGATTCCCAAGAATTTAGGTTACTTAAACAAACTTGTTTTGTTTTTTACAGCAAATTAGTGCTTACTATTGGATTGTCATTTGGACAAAATAATGTTTTATTTGTCCAAATGTCTGAAATGTTAATATAATGAAACATCTTTTCACAAATAAACATCAAAAACTACGAGACATTACATTGTAAGGTTGAACAAAAGTTTCTAGAACTATTCTTACATAAGAAGTTAGTTAGAAGGAAAGAAGAAGGATTTTATATGTTAAAAGTTCTTTGAAATGTGTCTGGGAAATATAAAGAAGAGCAAATTCTTAAAACAATCTTCGTCCAGAAGAAAATTTTTATATTTAAACACCCTTTGAAATGTGTCTAGGAGAAAGAAAAAATGGAACATTCTTAAAATATTTTCTGAATAAGATAAAATAATCTTTTTGACTTAAATGTGTTTTTGGAATAGAAAATTTGTTATTAATAATGCGATAACAATGTGTTGAAACTTTTTAAATTATAGTATTTTAATAATTTAAAAATTTCTTCTAATTACAATCAGGAATTTTTGGAAGAAATAGAAAAAACAATCTCAAAAATTATAATATTAAAAAATGCTTTTTCTCGTAAATAGATTTTAATAATGTATATCTATAAATAAACTTGCAGTTAAGAAAATTAGAAGCAAATAATAAATCTATATATATATATAAAATATTAAGTAATTTAAGGGCCATTCAAGTTTTTAAAAGGATACAATTTTTAAGTTATTCAATGTATTAAACGTCTTATGCGTCTTTAATATATATTTATATAGAAACTAATTTAATAAAATATATTCTACTATATTGTTATAGGAATTTTTAACTACATTAGTTTGTTGGAAGAGCAGCAAAATGCATTAGGATTTTATAATTCATAAATGATTTCTGAAAGGAAAAACAATTTTAGTAGGCGACTTTTATCTACAAGTTATTCATTTATTTAATTCTAAGTGTATCTTAAATTTTCAATAAGTATAGATTTTTTTCCATATTGACAGTTTTCAGAAATCTAAATACCTGAGTTAAAGTTAATCTGTCATATCTTACAATTTTACTAGTTTTTTGAACATCCATTTTTAAAGATCTATTTATATTTTTAGAATTGGATTTATGATAAACAAAGGTAATTCGGTTCCCATCTACATCGTTCACAGCTATGCTAACCAGAAAAATATAGGGTGGTAAAAAAATCCCCTATATATGAAACCCGAGAGGCCTATCCTCTCAACTAATCGAACCAAAATTTTAGGCATGGTTTGCTTGAAGGTATGCGCTGGAGATTGTGATGATTCTAAACAGCGCATAGCTAACGGTTACGGTTAAAGTGAGAAAATATCAAAATTTTCGAATGGCAACACCCACTTTTTCCATTCTCAAATTGATTAGTGTTCTAAAAAAACCCTATAGCCTTGAATGATTAGCGTCCCACATCGGACTTGAAGGCAACAAGAGAGCTGACGCCCTTGCTGTGGCGGCTACCACTGATGAAGTTGGTAATGTCCACACTCTCACGCATTCAGAGATCTCCTCAATTACAGAAGTCGGGTCAAATAAGCTTTGGCGTGTTCTTCCGAATAACTCCTGGTACTTTAGAGATTATCCTGGACGGGCCCTCCAGATCAAGGAAGATAGAAAACAAACCACTGCTCTATCTCCATTTATCAGCGGACATATTAAAGGCCTCACTTTTCACCTGAGATATAAGTATTTCCCTCACTGTCATTGGTGTAAGAGCGCTGCAGCTTCTCCCACCCACATCTTAAACTGTCTAAATTTTACAAAACAGGGCATTCTCAAAGACTCAGCAATATTTATGGAATTTTTGGAAACATTGGGTTTTATGGAGATTGGCTAGCGCTGCTGGGCCATTTGGGATTAGTAACAACAACACACGATTATCGTGTGACGAAATTTGCCGGCTTAATGCATCTCCAAAAAAGAGCATTTATAAGGGACCAACGACAACACAGAGAGGAGGAGCTTTGACACACTTTGCATAATTCCCAGGGTTAGACGATAGAAGAACTATTGCAATCACCAGACAGCAGAACTCCACGTGCTTGTGAAAAAACATTTAAAAAGCAGAGTGGGAAGAGTGTTTCTTTAGTCTGATGTTCTATTGTGCTAACAAGATGACGCTCACAAAGAAACAATAAGGTGAATTGATAAAGCTATTTTATCTGGACGTAGAAAATGCTGCCGAAGCAATGATAATTTATCGGCAAAATCACAAGCTAGTATGAGTTCCATGTTCAGTAAGAAGTGTAAGTGATTTGGTAAGAAAATTTGAAACGAAGCATTTGCGATCGACCTCCATCTGGATGACCATCTGTTCCAGTTGAAATTATAGCCGAAATGCATAACACGATTACTGTGGGTCCATCGCATACTGCAAGAAGTGTTGCTCTAAATTTGAATTTACCGAAAACCACAGTTCTCGGACATCTGCGCTCTGCTCAGCTCGTCCAGATGTTGCAGTTTGGAAATGAGCAACTGCATGTGAACTTCGCAATTTTTTTCCTCATCAGATATGAAGAAGATGATAGAAGGCCGTTGTGGATGATAAGGACGAATGAAGCATATTTCTCTAACTGGAAATGTTAACACCAAGAACTATGTTCACCGGGCTAACAAAAACCCGCACGATGTGACACCAGTATCTTTACACGAAGCCTAAGTGACTGTGTGGTGTGGCATCGCTAGCACATTTGTTCTCGGTCCTTATTTCTTCGAAGATGACACTACCACAGGTTTGAAATCGTGCTTTGCCACAAGTGCTCGGTATGAATCAATGTTGCAGAATTAACGTTATTCTTGAATTGCAGCAAATGGAATGTCATTAGTGACATTGTACGGATGCAAGATGGGGCGCCTCCACATATCACCCGATGTGTTCGACCAGGGCTACAATAACAATTTGGTGATAGAGTCGTCTCCCGTAACTTTTTAGTTTCGTGGTCACCACAACCCCCTGATCTACTTCGTATGGATTTTTGTTTCTGGGGTTATCTGAGATCTGATGTGAACATGCTTAATCCACGAGATGTGTCAGAATTGAAAGATGTCATAACATGTGAAGTCATGCAGGTTCCTCCTTTCATGTTATGTTCGGCGTTGTTGTCTGCAATTTCTCGAAAGCAATGCGTTATCGCCTGCAAAGTTGAATACGTTGAAAACCTGTAATTATAACTTTCCATTCTAATGAAAGCTTTTCTCTCTCTCTTTTCTCTCTATGTTGTCCTTAGTCTATTGTAATGCTCTTCTTTGCAAATGTTTTACGCCGGCAATTTTCATCACACGCTAATCGTTCTAACATCATTTGTATTTTTCCAATACACTGATTAATCTGCGCAAGGAAAAAATGAGTGTTGCCATTCTGAGATTTTGAAACTCACTCACTGTAACCGTAACTGTGAGCTCCGCGTTGCTTAGAAACATCACAATCTACAGCACATACCTTCAAACTACCATGTCTAAAATTTCGGTTCGATTGGTTGAGAGAAAAGACCACTAGGGCTCATATATAGGGGAATTTTTTTATGGTTCCAATCTCCATATGGATGATCACGGATTAAACTACCAAACGTTTTGATAAACAACTAAATACTATCAACTAGTAGCAAAAAGACAAATTAGACAATAAAAACTTCGTAAGATATATTTCTTAATTAAAGTAATTGTCAGTTACATCCAAAAAACAGGAATCGTAGTTACCTCACCTCCCTCTAAAAAGAAGAATTAAAATAAAGGTAAGCTTTGTATTTTTTCCAGACGAAATTTTTTAAAAAAAAAATTGTTATATTACCAAAAGAAGGATACAATAAATAAGAATAGAATCAGAGTTCTATGATAATCAAGAATTGTAATCCCACTCCAACATCAGAAAAGATATACATCATAGAATATCTTCTTGTCAGGAATTCCTGTATTAGAATTCTGTGTGCGTATTTACTTATGTTCATTTTTATTTTCTGGTTGGCAGTTTTGATTTAAGTATTTTTAAAAGAAGCTTTTTCTATATATTTATAAATTCAAAGCAACCAATTACTATTTATGTTAGCTACTCAAAAGTTTATCAGCCTCATATCAATGTATTTTCCTTTGTTAGCTTAAGCAATTTTTTTATTTATTTCTAAAGAAATTTCTGTAATGTACTATAAGCAAAATTTATTCAGGAATATTACCTTCATATACTGAAAACTGTAACATATCGTGAAGATACCGTACAACCCTGTACGTTCATTTTGCATTAATGGGGTGTACAGTCAGAAAAAGTGAATGTTTGTTCCCATCAAGGGGAATGCTAGTACGGTAGCTCAAGTGTTAATGCTACCTAAATGTAAAATAATAATAAAATTCCTATCTGCAGATATTGTAAATTTTGAATACTCAAAACTTGCTGGCTAGATATATGCATACAATGATGGACAAAAATAAATTAATTTTGGTATGTATATAACTTATAGTATAACAACAATGCGTGCAAAGCAAAAATTAATGTGCCATTCATTGGCAAGAGTTATTGTCAACAGTGCAATGGGGACTGAACTTCATGATGAAAGATGTTAATAAAAGTGAGGTTTGTATGGTATGTGGTCGCCTCTAGTAAGGTGTGTGGTCACCTCTGACAAATAAACAACATGGACAACGAGTATGAAGGCTGTTAATAAGAGAGTTGGAGTGCTTGAGGAAGACCCCCCCCCACTCTTCCACCACAGCAGTTTTTCACTACGGAATGGTTCTGGTGGGAGTTGACGTATCTCAATAGCCCTTCCAAGAGTATCCCAAGCTTGTTCATTGGGGTTGAGGTCAGTAGATTTGCCTGGCCAATCCATTCGATGAATATTTTTACTTTACAGATACTCCTCAACCAGAATAGATCTATATAGTCGGGCATTGTCGTCCATAAAAATGAATTCAGTGCCAACAGTACCCCTGAAAAAAAAAACTAGAACATCTTATTATTGTTGTCAAATTTCTACCCCCCCCCCCGGTTTTTTAATAGCTAGGAGCTCAGTCTGGTTGACGAAGTTCTTTCCTTTCAATTTCCAGGGCTATTTGGGTAAAAAGTCAATCATTTTGAAAAAGGCAATATATAAAGCCATTAGGCACCTATATTTTTTATATATCTGTGAAAACGCCGAGCTTATTTGAAGGTTGTGATATCTTATTTTGGGGTGATCCTGTCTTTGAGAAAGAAATCCGAAGAATGTATTTTCGACAAAGAGCATTGATAGGGAAGTGACTTGTTACTCTGACAAGTTAATGTAACATAAACTTTTTCTTCTTTCACTGTGGACTGAGGGAGTTTTTTTAAAAAATTTGACTTGTTTTAGAAGAAATACAGATACGAAACTTTTAATGATGACCATAATTTAATAGCAATGAAATATATGATAAAAAATGTTTTGTTTTACATCAAATATTTAATTCAGATTTGTTTTGTATTGGACTGAAATATGTATTGTTTGCATCAAATTTTTACTATCTCAGAATTTAAATTTAAAAGACATAATAGTTAGAATATATTTTTGTTACAAGCAGACTTCACTAAGTGTATTATGTGACAACTTCAAGATTTGCAGCCAACCAATGAAAAAAGGGTGTTAAAAAGTAATTTGGAATATTTTTGGAAGGCTTTTATCTCAATAAATAACTGATTTTTTAAAAAAAATTCTTTATCATTTGAGAGGGTTCATATTTAAAAGGTGTTTTGAATTGTTATTTTCTAAAATTTTTGTTGCTTCTGTTATTTACATGTATGATAAAATTGTGGATATGAAAATATAAAAGCAAAATAACAACATTAAAAAATTATAGCAACGAGAATTAGGGACACACAGTTATTGAAGGAATTTATCACAAAAATGGAAGATAAAATTAATAAAACACTAGCCTTAAAATTTAAAGGCAAAAACAAATTAATAGAAAAATTAAATTCACTAAGTTTATTATTATACTTGCATTTGTTTAAGCTGTAAACACAATTAATTTTCAAAACAGTTATAAAAATATGCGCTTTCACAAAGTAACAGCCTTTTGATTATGCTAGAATATATACAAAATTAATAATTTTTTTAGTATGAGATTATTTCTCTGTAGGAATATATATCACTTGCATTTTTTTCTGCTTCAGAATGAAAAATAGAAAAAAAATTATTATTTTTAGATAAAATTTAAACAGAAATTTATCTCATTATCCATTGTTTGGGATGATAAACAATAATGAATTCTCTTCCAGAAAATTTAAATATCTCCAAAAATAAATTAAAGAAAATTTTCCAAAGTTTACAGAAAATGTTCTAGTAGAGGTGATTTATTTTGTTTTAAAACAATACATATTTTATATCGCTGCTAAATTTTACATCTGATTAAGAGTATTTTAGATCATTCTGTTTCTGAATTAGTGATTTAAAAACCCATTTATATTTTATTAAAAATAGTTACACAAAATACATTACGAAGCAATATTGGAAATTTTATAATATTTCATATTCTTCCAATTATTTTTAAAAATTTTTTTTAATTTATTTAAATATGGTATTCAAATGGGTTTTTGGAAGAACATAGATGTAAATTAAAACTGATAATTATTTTATCTAGATTAAAAAATAATATCGTAGGACATTTTAGATTTTATAAAGACATAACAATTATAATATTATGTATCAAATGGTATTGCTACATTGACATCAGGATTTATATATAGGAAATTAAATGTTACTATGTATATGGCAATCCCTGTAAATCACACACTCTTAATAAATTAATGAATGAATCGACTCATTCTTTATGTTAACCCTAACATCCCTCTCTTATCAATTATGCAATTATTACTGAAAACGACACCGTGTGCTATAGTTTGCTTGAGTTCTATAACAGATTCTGTTACGTATTCATATCGTAAGGTTTCCTTTGCGGTTTACTAATATTATTTTTCTAAAATTGCAGGTAACATTAATTAATGCATAGGTAAAAAGTGTATAAAAATTAGTGTCCTGAAAATTGCTTTATTTTAATAAATATTTTTTATCGTTTCAATACTTAATCTAAAAATGTAATTGATTGTTTTTCTGTGTCATCTAAATTAGTTTCATTTTTAAAAAAAAATCATAATTTGGGAGGAGAAATTTCTCAAATCAAAATACCTTTTATTTTATTGCAATATTAATCAATGCTTTACATTTCTATTTAGTCTTTATCATAGTTTAAATGGATAAGGTTGTTACCTCTTTCCATTTTCCCAATAATTTATTTTTCTACTTTCCTTCTAGTGATGACTATCCTTTTTCTGACATTAATTTCCATTGACTGCCATTCTGTTATTTTACTTTCCTTGCAGCAACAAGATATATTTAACAGAATTAGATATATAAATAAAATTTGTTCAGACACTATGCAAACATTTTAATCCAAATTTATATAGAATATAAAGTTTAAAAAGCATTTCTAATACAATGTCAAATATTTAATAGTAAAAGAAAAAAAACTAGAGGAAATTAGATGGTTCAATATGTTGATGTGAGGGAAATTAAATAAAATATGATGAATCAGTATATTAATTTGCTTTGATTTTGTATGATAATGTAATTAGAAGTAATTTCAAAACTCCATTTTTAAGTTTTAAAAACAAGAAATTATAAAATTATTGGATAGGAAATTTTTGAAACACTTTTGATATTTTCTTATGATTATAAAGAATTATACTTTATGATTAACACTTATGATTATAAGGAATTCAAAGAAATAATGTTATAGGAAAACTTTTAGAAATTAGATTATTTATGTAATATGGCATAAAATACTTTCAACAATATATCAAAATTTTATTTATCATCAATATTAAGAAATCCGATAACAGAAGGAAACGTAAAATAATTTGTAATGTTTCATATCAAAATAAAATAAGATAGCTTCTAAGCAGTAAAGCCTACGTTCATTTCATGGAAATCATAACAAATGTTTGGAAATAGATGAAAAAAAAGAAAAATATGAAGAAGTAAGATGTAGGCACCCCTGGAGAATTTGGATGTAGAAAGAAAGATTCACTTCAGTTAATGCTTATCTATTCTTTCCAGAAGCGATTCCCAGCAGAAATATATTTTAGAAATATATACACTAGAAAATATAGATTCTCAAGAAAATAAAAAATCTACAAAAAGAGTAAAGGTGAGGAAATTAATGTTTCTTTTGTATTATTTTTATAAGTAGAAAATTATAAAATATATTGAAAATAATATTTTAAAAAAATATTGATTCTAATAAAATAAAATTGAGTACAGTAGCTGCATTAATAATAGAAGATGACTTAAAAATTATACATAAAAAAATATATTTCTTAAAACTCAATTGCTTCGCTAAGTCCTGATATAGGGGTAGCGGGTCTTTCCCATGATCTGAGCGCCCAAGGTACGAGTCCCGGTTCGGACATGGTTGCTCTTCTGTGTTCTATCTGTAAGGTGTATGAATGTCCCCCCCCCTGTAAAAAAGGGGCTGTGCAAGCGAATGTGATGAGTGAGTAGAAAAGTCGTTCTCTTGGCCCTAGTTAGTGCTACTTTAAAAACAAGAGACGCACCTTTCGGCTTAAAATCATTGATCCATCAGCGAGTTTGTCCATGGTAAGTGCCATTAAAGACAACAACAACAACAAAATTTAATTCAATTTAATAGATTGGTTTATATGGTTTACAAAACGACCTCATGAGGTATTACTTACTTCAATTTAATATGATTATATTTTTATATATTAATTTAGTTTGCATTTGAATATTGTTTTGTATAAGCACTCCATAAGAACAAAAACAAAATAAATGGCATGTAAATACAAGAAAATAACTGTTTTACCATAATCGAATAAACTTCAATATAAAATAGTGCATTTATTATCACGATATGCTCTCCAATGAAAAATGTGTTACTTAAATTTTACACAACCGAAACTTTAATGTGATAAAAAAGTTGTGAAATGAATAATAAAGTAATCCCTTTCAAATTCAAAGAGAATTCGCTCTAAGCGAGAGTATGAAGGAAATTTCTCAAAATAATTAATATTATTTGCAATTTGTCTGGTTGATAAATTTAAGAACTACTACTAAAACACTTCACTACTTAATATTTCATCATATATTACAGATCTAATATATACAAATCTTGTACATTTAATATGATAAGCGTCAAATTATTGAGAACAAATATATATTTATACATATTCATTAATAATTTTTCGCTACAAAATTACAGCTGAAACAAAAATTAAATAATTTTTACTTAACATTTTCTTGTAAAATCGGGAAATGTCTGTCAAGCACAACAATAAAATCCCATCAAACAAGTTGGAGCTGAGTTATTGACTTACTACCATATTTCTTTCTTCTCTCTTTTATAAATATCATTTTGTTTGCTTACATTTTCCCTCCCTCTCCTGTGAAGGAACTGAATCAAAACTTAATAAAGTTTCAAAGTCAAAATTCAAACGAATAGTTTATTTCGATTTATAGTCTATTTCTAAGCCGTGTTTGCAGAATAGTATAATAATAATAATAATAAAATTTATTATTATTGTTATTATTACTTATTTATTATTACCTTATGCTTTTGATTAATAATAATAATAATAATAATAAAATTTATTATTATTATTATTATTATTATTATTATTATTATTATTATTATT
>JAOUZG010020323.1:68209-78589 GCA_026289955.1 Argiope argentata
TTATTATTATTATTATTATTATTATTATTATTATTATTATTATTATTTAAAAATATTCAAGAGAAAAGGCAAAAAAAATCATCATATAAAGTAGTTTGTTTAAAATTTATCAAAAGCATAAGAATATTTGAAATACGAGTAATTTCAGGATTTATCCAAAGTAAAACCAAAACATGAAATATTTTTATATCCCGGAATCATAAAACTGACGAAAAAAGAAAATTGTACTCTTTTCTCTAAAATTTTCTCTTTTATAGCAAAATAAAAGAGAGGAAAGTTTGGGAAACTTTTTAAGTAGTAGTGACTACCTATTTTGGAAATCAAAGAGTTTGAAGCAACGAATTTTTTATAGAAGATATGTTAATAAATTTAAAGTTATTAATAAACTGTAAATTTATAATTCATCGGCTTATTTTCTTGAAAACTTAGTTGAACTAAGAATTGGTAAAGGGAACAATTTCATTAAATTTTTTTTAAAATGGAAAAGCGGCATCAAGGAAGATGGAATTCAACATAATAATCACCGTTATTGAGGTATCTGAGATGATAATTAAAGAGATGAATCCCAGCAAATTCTTTAAAAAAAGATCAAAAAGAAAAAAAACCTTTAATATAAATTTTTTTTATAATTTTCAATTACTTATTTATTATTTAGTTCATAAAATTGAGATTGTTTTACAATCATTATATTAATTTGATTTTTAAAGATTCATCTAATCTAAGAAATATATTTTTAGATAAAACTTTTTCTAATATTATTCAAAACTATTTAATTATTAATATGCTTTAAAAATCGATATCAGTTATCTGTCGAGATATGATAACAGAAATGAAGGTTAATCTACTGGTAAATGTTATTCCTACCTTGTAGGAATAAGAGTCACATTCGATACCACTTAACCATTCTATTTCCTAAAACTCACCGTACTTGTCCATTTTGTTCATGCAGATGACGCTTGAGAGCATACTTTCCTCTGTGAAATCGATTTTCTGAGATATTCCCTACCTACCCACGAAATTCTAAACACCTCTCGAATTTTTGGCCACATTAAATGTCTATTCTTTTCTCGGAGGGAAATTCTTTGCCAAACGTCAATGCTGAAATGCCACCAACATCAGGACTCTGCTGAACAAATTTTATATTGCTTAGGACTTCTTTGGGGAGAAATTTATTCTTCTCCCTTCTTCGCCATTGACTTTCTTCTTGTCAACAGACTTTTGACTTTGGTCTTTATTATTGGAGATTAGCAACAACAACGAAATTCGAAGGAAACGTTTTGAATCACCTTCTATGAAATTATTATTTTTGAATAATTAATTAGTATTCTGCTTTTACTTTTTTAATAAGAGCTGAGACTATTTTAATAATTCAATTGAATCTAAAATATTAAAGAATGTAATTTGAAAATCAAATTTAGGCAGAGTTTCGTGTTATTTGATCTAAGAAATAATTTCTGTTTTCTAATTGTTTATCATTGGAAAGATGGACAATTTACGTTTTATCCTTATTATCCGCCCAATGCTATCTCTGATTTCGAACTTTATTGTGGTAGTCTTTCAAGTCTTAACAGGATTTTCTCCCGATCCAGTATTTGGATTCTAGCCTTTAATACTCCAACTCACAAATGAACAATTTCTCCTTCTATATCTAAACTAAACGATACAATGAACGTTATAAAAGAACGAAATTCCCCACAATCATAGGATTAATTATTCAGTGAATAATTAATCCTATGTTTCATCTGAAAAATGGTGCCTTTTTCGACAACCTTTAAACTTAGACAACCTTTAAAACAAATAAAATTTCCCAAATTAGTCAAACCTCTTAGAGACATAGGTCAATATAATGCGATTAACAAGTATTTTTTAGAACTAATTAGAAAATGTTAAAAGGCAATATTTGGATTTCACAGACATAAAAGATGTTTTAATGAATTCCAAAAGATGTCATTCAGATAACTTCAAGGTGCCAGATCTGGATTGCATTGTTCTAAAAACATCCAGAATGTACCCTAGTTCTTACAAATATTAGCCTTTTTCTTACGATGATCTCGTGTCAGCTTGACAACAGAAAGAGGGGTTGTAGTATCTCTTAAATGTATGAACCCCTGAGCAAACTAGAGCAGAAGTCTTACCTCTAGCTTATATGAGAATAATACACGCACATTCACTTGCACAGCCCCTTTTTACATAGGGGTACATTCACACAACTCACAGGCACACAGAAGAACAACCATACCCTACCCGGGACTCGAACCCAGGACGCCCAGATCACGAGAAAGACGTCCTTTCTCTGTCTCAGGATGCCGGTGCCTTTTTGTTATATTGTTGTAATATAAATTAGTTGTTTTGAAATGTATAGAATATAATTTCTCACAATGAAACAAATGCCTACAGGTGTTATTTTTAGAGGTTTCCAATAAATATCCGAAAGGCGCTTCTTAGAATTGAACCGCTTAATTAGTCTATTAATATCATTCTACTAACTGCTATTTTAGCTGCAGTATTGAAATTACACACAGTGAACTCTCTTTACAAATTTTTTAGTGTTAATACCATTATCTTCCAAGTATTTCTGAATGAAATAGGCTATTTTACTGTTATTTTCCTTACTGGCGTGACTTGAAGATATTTATCTTCAGATTCACAAATCATGATAATATATCATCCCTATACTTATTTCCCCATCTTATTTTTTTCTTGAACGATACTATTTTCTGACATGAAAACCTATGTAATTTGTTAAGAAGATCCTGTCTATTATGGCCCTACAGTCTATAATGTCTTCTGTATTTTGTTCCTGAATTTGCTTTACACTCAGTTGTGTATCTCTTTCGGTAATTATTGAATGATTGTACAGAAAGCTGAAATCCGAAGCTCAATTAGAATCATCTCGATTATGAATCACGCAAGCAAAACATGCAAAATTCTACCTCATTTACAATAAAAAAGAAATACTTTTAAAAATATATATTTATGACTATTCCATAGGAAAACGAATATATTAATAATATTTTATAAGAAGAATATAAAATTCAGCTTTTTTAATTGGTGATTATAATTTAATTCATTAAGTACAAAAAGGAATAACGGTTTTATAAAGATTAAAGAATAAGATAAATTTAAACTAATAACATTTTTTAAAAAATTATTCCTATGTTCTAAAAGTTAGTTATCAATTTATTCTTCTAAAAATCATAAAAATAGCTCATTAATACAATTATTTCTGTTATTATAATAAATATTTGCACAAATAAAGCTAATGATTGTTGAATTTCTGCTACGCAAGACGTAAAAGGAATATTTCCGCGATACTTTCTATATTCAAAATCAAATACGTTAATTAAGTAAGATAAAAAATAAGTATAAGTCAACAAAAATGTTTTTGGGTTCATTATTTATTTTAAAAATCGTATATTAGAAAATAAGAATTAACCTAAGTTAATAAAGAAGTGATGTTTAAATTTAAATAAATCTAGATTTTAAAAATTCTGTGGTAATTCAAAATAATAGAATAATTTGTTAAAAGAAAAATCCTTTGATATGACTCTAAAAAGCATAAATGGAGTTCCCAGAAAAAATGAAATCAAACTTAATTTGAGATTCTAACTAGAACTACATTTTTCAACCCCGCAAGTAAAACAAAAAATAAATTTTCTTTAATCTAAATCAAAACAAATATTCTTTTAACAAGATTTGCTGAACATTTTCTTTATTATATCCTACAACAGATTTGCTTTATAAAATTGCAAACAATTCTCGAGTTATATAATGTAATTTTTTAAAGACGATAACAAGATCAAGAGAGAGAAAAGCAAATTCTCTGTAATGAATGTCCTTCATTTGATTTAAAAATACTGATAAGTATTTTTATTATCTGATGTAAAAAAACTATAAAAAATCTAAACATGAGAATAATATCTAAGAAGTAAAATGTAAAAATGTCTGTCTTTTAACAATGTTAAAAATACAGACATTTTATACTGGTCTTCATCTATAGAATTGGCGCAGTATAGTCAATATTATGGCTCTTGCGCCAAAAAATCCCAAACAAACAAACAAACATCTATAGAATTGTTAAGGAGAAATTTCAGTAAGAATAAGTATTTGCTTAAATGAAACATATTTTTCAAAAATAAACGAAAAAAATCAAACTTGCAATAACTTAACTAAAAACAAATAATAATAAATTATTTTAACAAATTAAACTCTTAGATTTTTTTAAAGTTTATCATTGTTTAAATATGCAATTCGATTGAATGCAGAGTTATTCTACAAAATAATAAATGGCACAAAATTAATGCAAGAGGTTCTTTAACCGAACGAAAGCGAAAAATCGCCAAATTTTTATAGTGATTTTAAATCAAAAAATTACGAAAAAGTGAAGAACTCCGCCAAATTTCTTTTGCGATTTTTCTCTTGCGTCCAAGTTAAGTATCATGAAAGGACTTTTTAAAAATATATATACATCCCCAGCATAGACCAAGGTCAATCTGTGGTTACTGTTATAACTTATCTTGGTAATTTAGATTGCCTTTTAACAGGACAATTATTTACTGGAGTTGTAATAAAAAATTTACATATCTTCCCCAGTTTTAGTGATAACAAGGTTCCTGATATATGTACAAGTTTGAAGAAGGATTTTGTATCAGGAAATGTGTATTCATCGACAACAAATAACAATGTTTATCCATATATTTTTAATTATCTCACATACTCAGGTATTTATTATTTATTACACAAAGTTAATTTATCTGTTGAAAGAATGTTTTTTTTTCAAATACCTAGAAATATTTGAGAAAATGTACCTTAAAAATTTATTCTTGTGTGTCTGCTATATAAAAGAATTTTTTCTATTCATATATTTTCCAAAGAACTGCAAACTGTACATAAATCATTCTTAATTTCCTTTATTCTTTCCCGCCTTGCCTTGTTTATGTACCAACCCATAGACTCTTTATATCACAATTGTGAATTTCATTATATTTTCCTCGAAATCACACTGAACATTATTACAGCACTTTGTCACAAAAATTACAAATATAATTTCAATTATTTTATTTATGAAGTAACTAGTTTCAATATTATGATCTTAGAAATTTTCAAAGTTATAATTTTACATTTTTGAGTGTTGAATTTCTATATAAACTAAATTTTCCTATTTCTAATAGTTCACAATAGTTAATAACTTTTTCTGCTATCTTTACTCTAGATTTCAGAGATCTATGCTTATGATCTAAAAAAATTATATATGAAAGAAAATCAATAAAATACGTATACATGAAAGGAAATTATTTTTGTTATTTATTTGCGAAAACCTTTTTAACAGTATAACTTTCAATTAATTATTTAGCATTAATTGTTAAATCTTTTGTTTCTATTATGAGTTTTCAAATATTCAAAATGAACATTTTCAAAAGGCTATCCTAAGATTTTCCACAATTTTACATAGATTTTTTTTCTTCCGCTACATTTTTTTAAAAAAAGATTTTTCTCTTCAATCTCTCTTTGCCTTTTATTAGAAAAGGAGTCTAAAATGGTCAAAAAGATTGCCTTTGTTATATTTCCTGGAGAATATTGAATGAAAACATCTTAGTTTTATTTCAAAGCAAGTTCTGCTAAGATTTTATAAAATTTAAAATATACTTCATCATCATGTATATTGTTATAAATTTATAACAAATTAAGAATGCATTATTAAAAACAATAAATTTATAATAAAGTAAGAATGAATTAATAAAGATAATAAATTTATAATAAATTAAGAATGCAATAATAAAAATAGTAAATTTATAGTAAATTAAGAATGCATGAATAATAATTATTAATAAAGAATGCATTAATAAAGATTACAAATTTATAATAAATTAAGAATGCATTAATAATAATTATAAACTAAGAATGCATTAATAAAGATAATAAATTTATAATAAATACAGAATTCTTAAATAAAGAATGCATTTCGCTGTTTAAAATTTAATATTCGCCTTTCCTTCTACTTCTAAAATACTGCCTTTCTAGCAAAAAAAATATGATATAGTGTCTCTGAAAAAATATAATTGGGAGTCAACTCATGCTTTTAGCGTTTACTAAATTTGAAAATAATTAGAAGAAGGAAACTTAGTCTCCATCGTCATTTAAATACTTATCATTTCATTTTAAATACTTTGCCAAAAGGATTTTCTTTATTCCTAACCTGAAAAATGCTTTATATATTTTTAAAAAAGGGTTTTTTCTCTATTAATAGGGACTTAAATATTTTCTCGATGACACCGATTCTGAATTTAAAAAAAAAGATTTCTTCAATACTACTTTTGAATCAAAAAGAATGTTTGTCAGACTAATTTCTTAAAACCTCAATAAAAAGAATATTTTCAACTTTCTTGACGGAAAAAGATTTTCATAGGTTATAGAAATAGAATTTGTTCAGCTCATTAAATATCGAAAAATGCTTATTTGAGATACTAATATTAAAAATACGAATGTTTGAACCTATACTAAGAATACTTTGTCATTTACTAATATAAGTAAATATGAAAATTTTACATATATTTTTAATTAAATAAAAATATTCAAATGTCTATTTTTATATGCTAAAGCAAATACATTTTAAATAGCTTTCTTTAACATGATTTTTTGGATATTTATAATCTTATTTTATAGATAATTTATTATTTTTTAGATTTTAAATTAATATTTGAATTTTTAAATTTTTGAAATTTTATTTTTATTTTTTAATATACTATTTAATATGTCTATTACATTTATTCCTATATAAACGGAATTTTTATTGCGTTTCTTAAAAATTTCATTATATTTTTAAAATGCTGCGGTTAAATTTTACGGTTTTTATTTTATGCTCTAACATATTAAATTATCTTTAATGAAAACAATATTCTTAAAAAAAGGTTAATGTATTTTATCTAAATTCTTGTTCGGTTACAAATCATTTTTCATGAGTTTTTATGTTTTTTTAAACAGTAGTTTTATTTTAAAAAATTATGGAAAAAAACTTAGATAAAACATAAAAGGTATATATTTAAACTTGAGACACTATATAAATCATAAAATTTGAATTTGAAATTATAAAAGTTAGAAAAAAATAAAGCAAATGTTTATTCCCTCAATATGGTTTGACACGCTTCATATTATACCAGATGTAAATATGACAAAATTGTAAAGAATCAAGTTATAAAATTGAAAGAGTTTTCTAAATTTTATTCTGTTATGTAACTAAGAGTGTAATTCAAACTTTATATGAATTATTATATTAAGGAATAACAGTTAAAAAGGTATAACATAATTAAATCCCATTTTCAAAACTAGTATTACTTATACGTAGATTCAGTTTTAATTTCCACTTAAACACAAATACTGTAATTATCAACAATAAAAAATAATAATAACGCCAGGAAGATACTTATTTAGGAAAGGTTAAGACTGAGGAAATTTAATTAGAAATGGTGAAAGGCAATATATTAAATATCAAGCAAATATTGGAAATAATAAAGCAATTGTTATTTACCGCAATTAGACAAAACAATAATCTTTTTAAATAATAATCTCGTAGATCGAACTTCTCAACAAAAAGTATAGAGAATTATAATTTCATAGAAAGTTAAAGTAAACTTTAAAACTGGTAGTTTATTAATTACAGTAAAATAAATAAGTAGAAAGATGTACAGAGAACAAAAGCTAATATGGAAATTAAAAAGTCCCAATATTCAATACAATTTATAAACATCAATAATGATACTGTATATTATAAATAATGGGACTTAATATAAGTGCCTTTGTAGTCATATTTAACATCTATTTTTCTCAATTAAAAATACTTCAAATGTCTGTAAATATAGCTAAATATTTCCAATGAAAAAAGTAAATTTTTAATGATATCAAACTGTAATGCATATATATAGCATAATTTTAACCTTAACGCCATAAATTTTTCAAGTTTAGCATATATTAATATTTATACATCAATGAAAATCTATAAATAAATATTTATGAGTAAATAAAAAATTTTAATGAATATTTACGAAAAAATAAAGTTTTATTTTAATTTACAATGATTTACTTTTAGTATCAGATAGGTAAAAAAATTTATATGTTTAATGAAATAATTATTTCTGCAATTATTACAAAATGTGAGTGTTTAATTATACACAAAAATATCTTAAATAATTTATGTATAAAATAAAAAAATTATTTTAATTCAATTTTACTCCGTTATTTTTTATAAAGATTAATTACACCATAATTGAAAATCAGCACTTGTTATTTTTTATCAACAAATTAATTGAAAATTATTTTTAAACTCATTTTTATGCATCTTATTTAATGGATTTGTCGTAATCATCATTATTAAATAATAATTTTTTTTCATATTTCTACTTCATTCCATAATTGAATTCAAGATTATAATTGGCAATGAAATTGGATAAATATATTCCTATTTTATTACTAATGAAACTGCCAAAAAACCGTAATATTGCCTCAAAATATGATGTTATTTTGGTGAGATATTTCATTTTATTGTTCCAAAATTTTGCAGTTTTTAATTAATCCTCCAAATTTTAATTAATTTTGCTGGTTTAAAAATTTTACTTATCAATTAGCTTAGTGAAATTTTCAATGCATTTATATAACACCACTTGGTAGTAAATTTCAGAAAAGAATTTCCTTACTTTATATTTAAGATGATGAATTATAGATAAAAAATTAAACTATAATAATAAAAAAATTCTAAACCAGCATATTCTAAAAAATTGTAATCTTTAAAGTTATCATATAAAATCAGACATTTTAGCATTAAATGTTTAAAAATTTTGAAATAACCATAAACAATGATTTTATTAGTATCGCACTCTTTAGAAATTATTTCAAAATAAATAATATTAAGAAAAAATATATAATTAAAAATTATAAAAATTCTCACAGTTTGAAAAGCTTTGAAATTTTAAGCAAATCTCAAAAATCTGTTTAATTTCACAAGAACTAAAGGTTTGTCGCTTTAAAGCTGCAAAATATAGTTAGAATAATTCACGGTTTTATCTTAAGCTGCATTCAGTTAGAGGTAAGAAAACATAATAACTAAGGCATAGGTATCAAACTGAAATATAAAAATAAGCTTCATTGTTAACTAATTTCTATGCTTTGCCTATAAAATTTGCTGATCATATTCTTATATTATTATCCTACATAAATGATTTTGCATTATTTTAGAAAAAAAAAACATTATCTTTTTTTTAAATACCCAATTCATAGCTGGGCAATTTTCTTCTTTATTTTAATTTTTCAGTAAATTTAATTGATCAATTTGAAACGATGTTTTAAAATTATAAAGAAATTAATAAAATTATTCATTTGCTTGCTTTGCCAAAATCAAATTAAAAAATACTATATGCCTTATTTAGACAATTATTCAGAAGATTTTCACTTGCGCTTTTATTTTGCATTTTGAAATTTCAATATGCAACAATTTGAATAAAAGGATAAAATTTGAGTTTTCAATCATATCAAATTACACGGTAAAAATTCTTTTAAAAAATACTCTCCGTATTTGTTATATGATTTATCTAGCAGAGCAAATTGATTGCCAAGTGCTGTTAATATTTGAAGAAATTAACTGTCATTTACAATTATTCTTATTTCAATTAAATGTGAAAAATATCTTTTTTATGATAGTACGAATTTATTACTGATTTTTAATTGACATTGGAGGAGAAAATCGTTTGCATTTCTTAATTAATGTTGGAATTCAGATTTTATCTGATGAGGATTTGAATATCTCATTTATAGTTAATTAATTGCAATAAAGGAAAAAATTGTGTCGTTGACGAACATAGTATATGAATTAAAATATATTTTGAAGTCACATTTGGTAGTTAATGGTTGCATAATATTATAATGTTTAGCATAATATTATATTATGCTAAACATTATTTTTCAACATAATACGCTATCATTATTCGGCCAATAGAAAACCAATAGACTATAAAACTAAAAAGAAGCCCAGGAATAAGGAATGCATTTAAATAAAAAAAATACATTTATCACAGAAAATATGAAAAAAAAATTGTTCGAAAAATTATTTTTCCTATCCTGATTTTAAAACGTAATGCAAATTTTGTGAAACAAACTACTTTACTCTTTGGAAACATGTGGTTAAATGGTTGATCATATTTTTTTAAATATAAAAAAGCCAATTAAATTATTCTGACATTATTTAATCAAATTTAAAGTAAAAGATTACAACACGTGACAAATCAAATGAATCCATAATAATTAATCAGATCTCTCAATACATAGTCAATACATGATTTTAAAATCTTATATATATATATATATATATATATATATATATATATATATATATAT
>JAOUZG010020323.1:85199-105810 GCA_026289955.1 Argiope argentata
ATATATATATATATGGCTGTAATCATCTTTAAGCACATGAAGTTCAGATATATTATCAAAATGCATTTTATATTTCACGTCTAAGATCTTTCCATACTGTAGCTGCTATTAACTATCATTCAAGTAAAATATTAAGTGATCCGAAATTGCGAATATTTCCGAGAAATTACTTCCCATTATTGTTAAATATTATTGATTGATTACCCGTCGTGGGTTCTTGATTCAATTTCTCATTTCGCACTCCCTCATTTATTATTTCCAATTTTACATTCACAATTCATTTTTATATATCAACCCCTGTGAAAATATGAATTTTGTAGATAGATTATCTTCCATCTTTAGAATAAATAACAGGGATTTCAGTACTAAGACATTCAAGCTTCTGAAAATGTTTGAAGTCAGAGGGAGCATGTTATGTATAATGGTTTACATGAATATTAGTTAAAATGCATTTATAGCATGATTCGAAGGAAACAGAGGAACTGATACAACTAAATAATTTTAAATAAAGTACATATTTACTTCAGTTTTTTCAGAAGTTTAAAAAAAAGTTATTTCCATTTTTTAAATTTAATTTTAATTTGGTTATTTAAATTAGAATGTCATTAAACAGAAACAGTTCAAAAAGAATTTGGTATTAGAAAATCTGAAGGATTGATTATTTTTTCTTTATTCCTTCAAATATTTTTTTAACACTCTACAATTTGCCAATAATTTTTTGTTGTTACGATTATTGCACTTGTATCAAGTGATTCAATGTAAGAAGGATAAAAAGTTTCTAAATTAAAATGTATAAGAAGAGAACGTTATAAGCAAAATTGGTTTATGTTTGAAAGATGTTTTTTCTAATAAATGTAAAAATGTTGTGTAATAAAGAGTCATAAAATGTCTCTGAGTCCAGAAAAGAATTGGGATGTTCTAAGACAAAGAAAACCATTAAAATATCAGTTGTAAATAAATTAGAAATGAATTAATTATTTTAATGATAAAATATCAGTAAAAAGACACAGTAGAAGGGTTGTTTAGAGTAATTAAAAAACCTATATAAAAAACTGTGTGTGTGTTTGTACCTTTGCTGGCTTTAAACGTTTGAATCCTTCTTGAAATAAACTTATAAAAGTTCAGTATAATTGTAAGTGGAATGTTGTTCCATTCTTGATACATAAACTGTTCTAACTCCAGGAGAAATGCAGAAAGAGGATAATGGGATCTCACTTTTTTTAAAATCTAAAATTGACCACAAGGTCTCTATAATGTTCATGCTCGGTGGTTGGAGAGGCCAAAAAAAGTGTGTAACTGAGTCCTCATATTCTCAAAACCAAAACTGATTTGTTAGATGGCAGTGAAACTGGAAATTATCATCTTGATAAGTTCAAATGCTGGACGGAAATAGTTTTTGTATCTTCGAATGCAGTTGGTCGGCCGAAAGAATAACATAGTTATTGCTAATGACCTGTTCATGTAAAATGACACCTATCACCTACAATCGTCCACAAAAGTCATTACTAGTGACCTGTTCATGCTAGATGACACCCGTCACCTACATTCGTCTACAACGGTCATTGCTAGTGACCTGTCCATGTAAACCCGACCCGTGGTGGTAAATAAGGACACACTGGATTTATTGATAAACTAGACAAGTTTCCATTGATTTGCAGTTCAGGATTTAATAGACTTGCACCATTACCATTCTACTTGCCGTTTCCAATTAACATAACACCGGCTTCCTGTCGTAGAGGTACCGTGTCCTCTCTGTAATCTCGTGGTCCCGAGTTCGAGTCCTGTGTTCTATTTGCAAGTTGTGTGAATGTGTCTCACTGTGAAAAAAGGGGTTGTACAAGCGAATGTGAAGAGTTAGTAACTCTTGGCCCTAGTTTGCGCTACTGCAAAACAAGAGGCGCTAATCAGACTTAAATCGCTGATTACTTTAACGAGCTTGTCCTGGCAAGTACTATAAGAAACAACAACGACAATTTATTTATATCACGATGGGTTTTGCAATCGAATCACTGCTTCAAATATTTTTTTATGCAATTCCCTCCTAACTGTACAGATCGACATCGAGTACTGTAGATGCTCTTTCAACTAAGCAGTCACTTTTGCTTCCGTGTTTTTCCTTCTCGTGGTACAATCCTCCTCAACGTTCACTTGCCTCTCACAGTGAGTTTTGTTATTATTCTACAGTTCATTCAGCAGATGATGTTTTTCTCTGATCGTTGTCAGCTTTCATGACATTTAACACAACGCCTATTGATTCTCAACTTAGCTGTGCCACTGTGCTTACGGATGTACTAACCAGATGGGCACCCACAAACCATCATCTTTGGAATTCCTGCAATGATATCATTTTTGCTTCACCCTAAACGAAATTAAGCAGAAAATGATGTATATTACACTCTCACACACTCTTGGGTTTATAAGCAACAATATAATACAAAAAACGAGAGTTAATATATTTAATATAATACTATACTATCACCTATGGAAGTTATTGTTTTCAGAGTGATTTTTCCATTATTTTGATTAACATTGTATATGACATTATTTTCATTTTATTACTCTTAATTAATTTTTTAAATGAAAAAAAGAGGTTTTCCTTTAAAAATAAATAAATAATAAATAAGATTAGATTTAATAAACGGATAATATTTGTAATTACGGTTATGTAAGATTCCACATGATTGTAAGGAATAGAATTTATAATATGACTTTCAACTCTTTAAACCTGTTTAAAATTTAAAATTTTATTTTTTAAAGTGAAAAATGTTTCCAGTTTCCGCAAAAATGTTTAATCGAAAAGATCTAACGTTTCCCTATAAACACTATAGAAAGTTTTACATTCCCTTCTTATTACATCATATTTTGAGATGTTAATGAATGAAAACCGCCTGAGAAATTATGTAAGTGATTAAACGAAAATTGGAAATCTTAGGTTTCATTCGCTTGAGCGATTGTGATAATGAGAAATGTGAAAGATAAAACCGAAAAAGGTTTTTTCTTATTTCTTATTCAATATTTCTTCCCTTTTAGAAAGCTTTGAAATTTCATCACATATAATACATAAAATAAATTTTCATTCTTAGCAGAGAAATTGAGACGCAATGTCTGATGAAAGTAATTATAATTTTTCATCATACTTCATTCGTCTATTACAAATATTACTTTGAGAAGCATTCGTATAACGTAGTACGATTAAAATAACTGAAAAATTTCTTATCAATGCTTAAATGATTAAAATAAATGAAATACCTTTAATCCAGACGAAAAATAAAAGGTGGAAATTTGTACCATTAAAAAGAATAACCATTTTAATATACCATTAGAATATTAATTGGAAAGTTTGTTTTCTCAATTAAATATTTCTTTACGTAGAAAGTGACATTCCTGGCTTAATTCTTTTGGATGAAAATGAAATTAAATTAATCAGTTAGGAAATATTTGGCTATCAATTTCAAAGATTATTATTAGAGTTCACAAATTTAATATCTTTATTCAATATATTACAAAAAATAGATTGTTTTTAAATATCACCAATAATGTAATTAATCAGATTTATAAATGATATTTTTTTCATTAAGTGTAAAATTTATGAGATACACCTTGTTTACAAATAGTTAAATATTAAAGAAACCTCTTTAATTGATATAGCAAAATTATCAAGACAATCAAACTAATATTATTATATGATACATTTCCTAAGTCTTTTGAAATACATTAGTGATTTAGAAGTGAAGCAAAGTAGAATAAAACTTTGTTTGAATTGAGTTAAATGTAAAATAAAGCTAAGAAGAGTTAATAATATTAGTTAATAAAATTTTGTTATTTTTAATACATTCCAATTCTATACGACTTTCCAATAACAAAATAGTCAGTGATGTATAATTCTAATTTTTTGCTTATTAAAGTTGGTTTTAGGCAAGAATTATTTTTGTATAAAAGATCATTTCGCACTTTTAATCACTTTCATCAACAAAAAATTACCAATTACACATTACCTGATGGGGAAAGAAGGTATGTAGTATCATCTGAATGTTAAATAGCAAAAGCAGGAATTGAATCTTTGAAGGTAGTGAAATCTTAATAATTTACTACTTTTGAGAGTGCCTCAGACCTCACCTCGATGGAGCAACATATATACCGATATCTTAAAAATGGATTGTGAATATAGATTATGTGATATATCAAATAATAATTTTCTCATCGTCATGACATTTCAAATGCAAGTTCAATTATATTATAGATTCAATAGTCAAATAACATAATAAAAATGAATAAAGGGTTTTCAAATATTCATGTGAGATTGTAAATGCTCCAAGTGAGATATTTTATATTTTCAGACTGATCTAAGTTAATAAAGAATGTAGCCACCTCATACAGCTTTGTTCGAGAGAGGATCGTAGATGAGAATAACACAGTGCAAAATGCATGGAGTATCTTTTGCGATTTCTGCATGATGAAGACAATTTTCTTGTATTTTGATTTTTAGAAGAAGATCATAGATAGGACTAGCACTATACAAAATGCATTGAACATTTTCTACTATTAATTTATGATGAGAAGAGCATCCTTATGTTTGGAATTCTAAAAATTCTTAGATGAGACTAACACAATGAAAAATGCATTCAGCGATTATTTTGAATCCTGTGTGATGAGAAGAACCTCCTAATAGTTTGAGTTCTGGAAAAGGATCTGAAATAGGACTAACAGTGTGAAATTCATTGAGCAGATTTTACAATACCTGTTGTGATGTGAAAAACCACCTTATCTTTTGAGTTCTAATATGATCGTAAACGGGAGTAATATGGTGTAGAATACATTTAGCACCCTTTTCGCTTCCTCTGTGATTATAACAGTCACTTTGTAGAGAAACGTCATTGAGTACGAATCCTCTAAACTGATATTCAAATTTAGCTACTTAAAACACTTTGGATTTATTTTCTTCCATTTCTTACAATGTCGGCTCTCTGGCTCAGATTAGCGAGTTTTCCTCGTACTCTGTGAGTCCCGGGTTCAAGTCCCGGTTCGGGCAGGGTTGTTCTTCTACCCACTATCTTTGAGATGTGGAAATGTGCTTCCCTGTAAAAAGGGGGCTGTGCAAGCGAATGTGGTGAGTGTATAGTGAAATTCGTACTCTTGACCCTAGTTGGCGCTACTTCAAAAATAAAAGACACTCCTTTTGGCTGAAATCTACTACTGTATCAGTGGTGGGCTTGTCCATATTCAAGTGCCGTAAGTAACAACATTTCTTACAATTTCTTATTATTTTGCTCTCTATGCCATTTACATTAAACATGTTTTAAGTATTTACATTTCGTAACTGTACTTTATCTCAGGTATGCATTTTTGTCTAAAAAATTACATTCATGCATCCAAATAGAAATGGACTATTTGACTTCAGAAAAGAAAGAAAAAATAAAGAGGGGTGACTTCAATAGCATATAATTGGATTTTTTTATTTTGTCATTAACATTTTCACAACAAATGAGTGAATTTTCACAACAAATGAGTTCTAAGTACTTCTTAGATAACTTTATTCTCATATATTGTTTTGTTACGTTATGTCTAGTTGTTTAGTTTCTTTATAAGGAGGTGAGAAACTTAAACTGTCTAAACTGAATGAAAGAACGTTTTAAAAAAGAAGAAGAAAAGTTGTCTTTGGATTCTTTGGTATAAATTCTTTTGAAGTAGATACTTTGAGATTCCACAGCGTCATTATTTTAGAATTCTTAAAAACCGGCCCAAAGAATTTTCGAATTTCATCTTTAAAATAAGTATTTTTCCCCAACCACCCTCTCTCTTTTCCAGAACAACCTAAAAAAGAAGAAAAATAAAACGTCTTCAAAAAGGAATACTTTACAACATTACTTGAAAGATTTAAAATACATAGATTCTGAATATCAAAATTTGCAAGAGAATTGTCTTTAAGCTACAAGTTGATTTTTTAATAAAAATAATTTTGGTTAAATTATTCTTCGTAATTCATATACCATTATGAAAACAATTCCAATAGATTAAATACATAGCTGCTCTTGGAATTTTTTATTCTATAGATAAACAAATATTTAGTAAATACAATTACATCCAACAACTTATTGATAAATTTTCTTTTTCAATTTTGTATGAACTTGGAAGTAGAATTTTATATCTGAATGCTATTACAAGAAGCAATTTTTTTGGAATTTTTAAAGAAACAAAATGAATTAAAAATTTTAACGTAACGTTTTGATTATATCTTAGTGAGTTTTTGACTTTTTTCACTTATTACTTTCATGTTTATAATTTACTGCAATTAAAAATTGAGAGTTAATTTGGGATTAAAAATTGATCTATAACTCACTTTAAAATTCATATATATCAATATTAAAAATTTATAATTATAAAGAAATATACAGTTATACAAAGAAATATTACATGTTTTTTAAAATGAAAATTTTGAGAAAAAAATTTTAATTAGCAAATATATAAACAAGCCAAATAAATATACTTTTTAAAGGGAAATTGAATTATGAAACGAAAAACTTTTGAACTACGGCTGTTTATCAGGTAAATTTATCTTGTACAAATTTATTTCAAAATATTTTTGAAATATCAATAACAATAATAATAATAATAATGTTATTGGCTATAAAAAAGATTACTTGAAAACGGGAGAAAATTTCTCTTTATATTCATTGGAAATCTTGTTGACTGCAATTGAGTTTATCAATTTACTTTTTAAAACTACGCTGAAGATGGTAATTCTTTGAAACTTAATTTAACCCATAGTTTGTTTTATTTCATCTAACGGCACCAAAAA
This sequence comes from Argiope argentata, assembly GCA_026289955.1. Lineage (NCBI taxonomy): Eukaryota > Metazoa > Arthropoda > Arachnida > Araneae > Araneidae > Argiope > Argiope argentata. The sequence continues at coordinate 91,996 of JAOUZG010020323.1, forward strand.
GGATTATTTTATTTTCATTTATCCTGAAAAATATATGTTATTTAATATCACTTATTAAATTACTCATAAAATAGCAAATAAACGGAAAAAATATAAGGAAGATATAAATATATCATATCGGAATATCATATAAGGAAGATTTCATTCAATTATTTTTTTATTATAAAGAAAAATGAGTCGGGAATCTGATATAAATTTGATTAAAATAACGTTAGACATTTTTTTCAATGAATTACTCTAAAACAAAATGCTTTTTTCTGCTTAATTTATATATATATTCTCTTTTTCTAACTTTAAAACAAAAAATATTGAATATCCCTTTTTTTAGGATTTTGGAAATGACATTAGTAGTCATTTTATCGATTTCCAATTTTTCAAAAAAGTATGAACCTTTGGAATTAAAAATGTAAAAACGTCTGTAAAAGTTAGATGTATTGATTTTTAATAATGATAACAATAATAGTAATTATTATTATTATATATTGGCAATAAAAAATTTAATTAACTGCCAACATTTGTTTATCTATTAATAAAATTATAATTTAAAAAATTACTTCTTTTATATTTGGAGTAAAAAATAATACAAGTAAAATTTATGATTAAGGCATAATGTCACTTTTCATGCAAAGAATGGGCAAAAAATGAAAAGTTTTTAGACGAAGAGTCCTTATTTTCATTTTTTGCTGCCGTAAGCGTATTTTTGTTTCACTACCATTAATTTAAGTGAAAAATCTTGGTTATATCATCATGCAAACTTTAAAAGTCCATTTCATTATCAAACTCTTTACAGATTTCTACATAATTTCATAAATATGTATTTTAATTCAATCTAAAAGGGAAAAAACCTATTATTTTATTTCTTTTGTGTTTTCCATACTGGAACGAATAGAAGCTTATCTGTTCGAAAATAAAGTTTTATGTAACAAATTTTTTTCAGACATTGCATTAACTCGTATTGTAATAATATATAACAGATAAATTTCTATATAACAGATTTTTTTTCAGACATTACATTTTTCTTGTATAATTATCGAACTCAATTTTTTTTTCATTTCCTAAAATTCGTAACATAATATGTTGTAATACATATAATAAATTGGAATACATTTTCTTTTGCAAAGTTAAGCATATTTTTAATGACTGAAAAACTCAACTTACTATGCTTTCATGGAATTGAAAGAGATGGCAAAATATAAACATTTAATAAAGCAGTGCTTACCTTTTCCTTCCAGAATTCTACCTTTAAATTTCTTTTCAGAAACGGGCTTTTAAAAGTATATCGTATAAATAATTATATACAATTGGAAAGCTTTTGCTGTTTTTGAAATTCTCGTTGCGAGACAAATACACGTTTATAAAACCTTTATTCATTTTAAAGAATATTTTAATGCTCTAATGATAAGCCAATTCATTCAAATTTTAGCTTTTGCATGATAACATAATAGAATCAAAAGTTTTTCTTATAGCTATTTCTATAACAGTCAATTTTTTAGAAAGAAATTATTATAAAAAAAGGAACCTTCCCTTTCAGACTTCAATCATTTGTTCTTTAGAATATCTTGTTTCGAATGACATATTTTTAGTTTTAATCAAGGGATTTATACCTTAAATATATATATTAATTGAAAAAATGTAGATATGAATGAATAAAAGAGCAGCCTGAAAAAAATAAACAATTACCGAACAAATTCGATGTTTAAATGCATTTTTGGATTATACAATTTAGCAATATTTCATTAAAATGCCGTTGTTACTTATGGCACTTGACATGGACAAGTCCCCTGCTGATTCAGCAGCAGAATTTAAGCCGAAAGAAGCGTCTCTTGGCTCTGAAATAGTGCCAACTAGGGCCAAGAGTGCGACTTAGCTAAACTCTCACCTCATTTGTCTTGCACAGCCCCTTTTTATAGGGAGGCATAGCACACATCTTATAGATAGCACAGAGAACAACACCATGCCCGAACCGGGACTCGAATCCGCGACATCCAAAACACGAAGAAGACGCTCTACCTCTGCGCCAGACAGCCGGCTTACATTAAAATGGAAATAATATTGTCGGAAGTGCTGGATAAAACTGCAATTTCCGTTTTCTCTATCATGTGATTTTGCATACTTCTTTTGAAAAGCATTATAATCACTTGCTGATATAATGCTTAATTATATTAATACCGCTATTAGCACATCATGTGGACTATTAAGATGATGAGTGCAGTTCATTTTTGTTGAGACTTTCTTACTGACCTCGACAATCTTAGCATGTTTCAGCGAATTATCTCAGCGAACGAAGATTTAAATTCTAGAAAGACCTGGCCCTAAGTCTGAATTTTGCAGTAAGTTATCTCATTACCCAATCGATCTATGTAAAATCAACGGAGATTATATTTTTTCTTAAAACATTTTTACAGTTTATTTATTATTTAACCTTATTTTGTGAAAGTGAACATTTTTTAGGATTATTGAAGATCGCATGACTGAGGTTCGATCATTCGATCGTGGAATCTTTTATAAAATTATATTAAGAAATAGAAATGACAATATTTTAAAATTGTAAAAATAATCAAATGATCCTAAAAAAATTTTTATTACCCTTAAATACCCATCTGAAGCTAAAAACACAAAATTCGTCTTTATATAGAAAGAGAAAATTTTGACTTTTCCCTGAGATTTCATTTTAACGTGCTTTTTAAAAATTCGAAACACTACTTTAATATAAATTTATTGAATTAAAAAAGTTGCATTCTTGAGTAAACCTTCTAATGATTATCAATGATGAATAATCTCAAATATTGCTGAAATGAACATCAAGCTTTAAATATTCAATTTTTTTAATAGAGACGTAGTTTTGCTGCAGTGGGAAGTTTCTCATTAACAGTTTTGAGCCCCCCCCCCTAATTTCTTTTAGATAACTTCAGATTGAAAACCTTTCCAGACTCAAGTAAGTTATTATTCCATAATTATTTAACTTTAAGAACTTTCTATATGGCAAAATTTAATTCAGTGGAAATTAATTTTATTCTTTTGAATTCTTATCCAAATCCTTAATAAAATACTTCTTATTTATCCAATCAAGTTGAAGTAATTTTTTTTTAAATTTTTTAGTGGATGACATTGGATGTTAATACATTTTCTTCAAATATTAATTCCTTAACTTTTTCATTAATTAATCAAAGCAACTAACTTTCTCTCAAAAAATCTTCATTTCCCCGCAGCCAAATAAGTAACGAAATCAGTTTGTTTTTCCCTGTGCCAATGATAGTTGGCTTAATATATTTTCTGATGATTATTTTAAACGAATTTGTTTATTTTCATAATATTCTGATGCATCTAAAATTAGACATTGTTAATTAATCGATTTTTCTGATTCATTTTGAAGTATTTTCGATTTGAAATAATACAGAATAAAGAAAATTAAATATTTCTAATCTGTAGAAAAAGCACGCATTTTGCGTTGTCACAATTGACGTTGAAAATTCAATGGTAGCTTAGTAGTCTTCTCGTAAGGGAAATAGTTTTGCAGATCCGATGAACGCTTAGTCAAAGACCACTAGCCTTTTAGACAAACGTATAAACTTGATGGTGAATTTAACGACTTGGGTGATAATATCGAAAGATGAAGAAACTATAAGAATCTGGGTAATATATCCATTAGTAATCGATTTGTGTCATTTATCTATAACTTTCTTTTCCTTATCTCGGAAACTATAAAAAGAAAGAGAGAGTTGAGTCAGTTAAGTGTAGCAACCTAATCGAGAGAAGTGATTATTTGAGATTTCTCTCTTGCTTGCTTTCTCCGAGATCTTTCAATAAATGCGGTTGCTAACCATCACTTTAACAAGAGATGGCTAGCAACCGCATTCATTCAAAGATCTCAGAGAAAATTCCCACATAATTGTTGCTGGTATGCTGCTGATTATTCTAAGTGCTGTTATTGTGTACATTTCTTATTTAGAGCAAAATTTGAATGCTTTTGCACTATTACGTCCACATCATTTTACAGACAGTCTGAAAAAATATTGTTACTTTATTCCTTTATATTATTATTATTTTACGTTATATATTCCTTCACACTATTAAAAAGAAAAAACTCTTTTTATGACGGGAAAAATTTGGGAAATAAATATAAATTTAAGTCAATTAAAAACTAATATAAATCAACTATACAAATATAACAAAAAAAATCAGATCATTCTTTAAAATTTTACCATTAATTATATTCTTTAGGAGAGACCTTAAAATAATTATAGGCTTATTAAGCTTCATTTCATCAAAATCTGCGACAAAATAATAAATTCATTATTTTGACGTTAACTTTTCTAATATATGAGAAATTTTTTTACTTATATTCTGCAGTTGTTTCTGTGTTATATAAATACAAAAAGCTTGAAGGGTTTTGAAAAGAAGTTAGAGCTAAGCAAAATCACATCGTAACATTTACTACCTAACATCACAATTCTATTGAATAAATAATTATTTTCTTTACAATATATTTTTTTTGCATCTTTTACTTCGAATTCCAGTTCCTTAAAAAAATTGCTCAAAATGTCGATTCGATTTTAAACTTTTTAATAATAAATAATCAATAAGTAATACTTATAATAATTACTTATTATTTATTTGATAATAAATAATAAGTAATAAATAATCAATTCAAATCAGTATCAATTCGATTTTACCCACTTTTACCCTTTGTCCATTTTGCTGCTGAAATGTTTGATCAAAGTCATCGAAATGTATTAAAACTCTGAAAATATTTCATTTCTGCTTGATATAAATACATACGACAAAAAGATTCAAATTTTAGTGCTTAAAAAATTAAATATAATACTAAAAAAATTAATACTAAACCGAAATTAAACCGGCCCTACAGAATGATTTCCATCGTATTAACAGGGAATATTTTATCCGATGGCCTTCACCATCCATGATTCAACTACTCCCTGAGGAGATACGTCCAAGCCTAGTTGTGGGAAGAAATCACAACAGATTTAAAATCCCCATCCTAAAAGTCCTCTGATTAGCCCCTCAATATGTCCTCCAGAGAGCTAAAAAGGCAAATAGAGAAACTTATGAAAATTTAAAACGTGACACCAATGGGACGAACTAGGGGCTACTTTTTTTCAAACAATCTGATAAGATTAGTGATGTCTGATTTATTAAACAGATTTTATTAGTGTAAATATCTCTAAACAATTATCTGCTTATGATATTTCCCAGCCGATATCACAGCAAGACTCTCCATATTTGCTGCCAATATTCTCGACATCCGGGCATTCCTGAAAGTGTAGTTTTCCAATGTACGAACAACCTATGCTCAACACGCATATCTGTGAATGATTAGAGCATTGAACAGCTGTTTCGAAACTGGATATGTACGAATTATCCGAGTGAAAAGTATCGCCAAACAAAGATTTTTGACCCATTTCGCCAAACAGTTTTTACCCATTTCGCCAAACAGAGATCCATTTCACCAAACAGAGAGTTTTTACCCATTTCGCCAAACAGAGAGTTTTTATCCATTTCACCAAACAAAGAGTTTTTACCCATTTCGCCAAACAGAGAGTTTTTACCCATTTCGCCAAACAGAGAGTTTTTACCCATTTCGCCAAACAGAACTATTAAATGTCCTTCAATGGAAGTGCATTTCCATGAGATTTCAACTTGTCGTTCGTAATTTCTACTCCCCTAAGTAAGTTGTGTATTGAATTTCAAAAATTACTTGTATAGCAAAGTTTATTTAGTAATTAGTTGTTGATTTATGTTCAAACTTTAACGCCAGCATTTTCTTTAATGCTGTATATTTAAAAACACTTTATTTATACATTAAAATTGAATTAATTTTAATTTTAATCCAATTGCTTATCAATGTCTATTGCTTTCGACACTTTAAATACAGTAGTTAACATTTTTTCAATAATATTTTTTGCTACAAATTACATTAACTTTCTCAGTCACTCTGAAAAAATCCAAATTGAATTATTTAATTGAGTAATATAATAAAAATATTACAAAATCAGCAATAAGAATTATTTAGTGTCCTGGAAATGTACAAACATTAACTTATCAAAAACGAAGATATCATGAAACGAATCAATAGGTACGAATTTAATTACTGAAATGTAATGTTAAAATATACATTTCGAAAATTTATTCAATACCCTGAACTTTCTCTTTAAGATCTACAAATTTCCCTTAAAATGATAAGGTTTTAGAATAAATGCTTTGTCCAATTTTCCATAATAAACAAATGCAAAAGGAAAAATATGCTCCTTCACAAAATTTTAAAATATCAATATAATGAGAACAAAGTACATACTTTATATTTGTTAACCTCAAATCCTTTTCTTTATTTTTTATATAATGTATGCATGAAAAATAAATTTTTGACGCAGACTATTGATTAATTACATTCATTTATTTTGTTATTCCTGTTGACTTGGTAAGCAGCCAATTTTTTAAAAGAATAAATACAGACTTCTTTTAAAGTTCGGAAAATGTGAAATAATTTCCCTGAGAAACATATTTTTAATAACAAATTAGAAGATAAGATATTAGAAATGGAGTATGCTTCCATAGAGTTTATTTTTTTTATTAAACTCATATTTAATAACAAATTGGCAATTATACTAGAAGTTCAATATGGCTTTAAATATTTATCTAAAATATCGCTTAACAAAATTTATTAATCTCAAATTGTAGCTCATTACCAACTATTTTTAAATAAGGATAAATTTATGGTCGTTCTTCTGATGAGACATAAATGATATGTGAATGAAAAATTCATGACTCAAGGGAATTTTCCTTCTTGACAAATGATGTGGTACTATTCAAATAATTTTCTATTTGAAAGTTCTTTTTCTTTTTAGGCAATTATGATAATATTTAAAGTACCTATAAGAACCTCTTGGCTTCATACATTTAACTTCATATTTACACAATTGATTTTAGTTCCTGAAGAGTTGGACATAAGTGGAATGAATTCATGTTTACTTGGCACCTGTCAAATTTAATTTTGTTGTCATTTCTCATCCTTTAGAGATAAAAAATATTACTACCCAGAATGCGTCAGAATGAGTTTTATTTAACGCTAGTCAAATTTCTATGAAGGGTGTTTTTGAAATTATCGATATCAATAGGTATTTTGCTTTTAAAGCAGATGCGAAAGAATGTTAATAAAACTTTGCTTCATGCCATTATATTTTGCATAAATTTTAATAATTAATTTGTAGAAATAATGATATTTTATCACTTAGCAGAAACTGAATACTGAATGTAATTCTCAAGAATACAAACAGTTGTGTTTCAAAAGAACATTTTATTATCCTTTAAAAACATGTTTACCACTTTTTCTCAATTCCTACAATTAGCTGACACTCTCCCTTTATATAAACAATTATATATCTGGTTCAAATTTCCAATCGTTAATAAAATACTTTTCATTCATCAATTCAAGTTCAAATTATTTTTTATAAACTTGTAGTGGGTGACATTTGATGCTAATACAGTTTTCCCAAATATTAATTCATTACTTTTTTATATAAATTAATTTAAAACTAACTTTCTTGCCAAAAAATCCTTTTCTCACCGCCAAATAAGTAACTAATTCAGTTTGTTTTTCAACATGCTAATGAGGTTATTCTTAACATGTTTTCGGCCGTTTATTTTAAACGATTCTGTTTATTTTCATAATGATTGATGCATTTAAAATTAAACATTGTTAATTAATCGGTTTTCATCATTCCTTTTAAAGAACTTTCGAACTAAAATAATACGGAATAAAGAAAGTTTAAAATTTCTAATCTCTATTGGCGTATTTACCCCAACTGGAGGAGAAAATTCAAGCATTTGCGTTGTCTCTCTTGATGTTAAATCTTCAATTCATGTTGAAAATTCAACGCCAATTGAGTGTGTTCAGTCTCTGTTCTGAGTCTGTGCGTTCAATGCACGTCATGCACTTGATTTTGTTTTGGGCAGGTATAATTTCTTGATCAATTATATATATTATTTGCAATTATTTAATGAAAATTAATAATGAAGACTAACAATTATAAATTTCCTTTGTTGATCTAAGTAGGAATGGATTTTTTTAATTTTTTTTATATTACTTTTTGTCTAGATAATTCATACCCTTGTTGCCTTTGATGATCAACTTCTTTGCTGAAGATATTAATTATAGTTAATTTTAGTTAAATAGTTTAAGTATTATTTCATGTCATAAATACGTCATGCTCTTATACATTAAAGTAATGTATTCTTAATAGTCTAATGCATATTTAGATTAATGTATAAATGAACTTACTTAACATAAACCAGTGGTAAAAATTGATGCACTAAAAAAGAGATTTGCTTTATTTTAATTATTCCCTCCTTTTTAGCCTTTAATTTATAATTTATTACGCAAAAGTTTAGAAAGCCTTTTATCAATGTTAAAATTTATTAAGAAATCATAACTTAAATGAGCTAATTAATTGATTTATAATTATCTTTTAAATATTTTATAGTTATGTACTGCTATGAAGACTAACAATTTAAAACTATGGCATCAACAACTGTACACAAACTCATCAGTAAAATTCCTTTTAGTAAAGTATTTATATAAAATTGGGTTAAAAACAAAAAATAAAGAGTAATTAGCTTTTTATTGCTTAAAATGCAGATATTTATAATCAGGGTACTTTTTCCAATAATCATATACTCTAAAATGTGGAATTTTTTTTCATGTTTCAATATTTATAAAAACTTCTATCTCCTTTTCCGACGTTTCTCTGAATTAGATCGGAATGGCACTTAGTTTGTAATAAAAAGTTATGGTTTCTAAATAAAATGGTTATTGAAGGGTAGAATAAAAGCATTGCATAAATCAGAATAGTGATCATATCCGCAAATAAAACTCCTTGCCAAAATCGGAAATAAAAATAGTCAATTCAAGATATAAGCCATTTGACATACATCAGAGATGCTCTGAATATAGAAATTCATACTGTCTGAAAACACAATTTGTTGTGACTGATAAAATGGAATATTTTATGGGCGTATTTTATTTTCAATCTAGATTGAGAATAAATATAAATAATGCATGCAGAAATACGAAATACGATAATATAAAAACGAAAACAAAAATCATTTTCTCTATCATAGGAATATATTTCGATGAATACAATGTGCATTAATTTATTTCTGACGTTTATAAAAAGGAAAATTGTCGTAACATGTTATAAAAATATTATATAGCAATATTTGAACTTTTATGGGAAATATTAAATAACAGTTTTTAAAAACACTAGCTTGGAATTTATACATTTTCAAACAAACAAATAACAACAAAAATTTGTTTCGTAAATTAAAACGTTAAAGATACAAATAATAATTTTTCTTTTTTTAAATATTTAGCGAAGAAAACCATTAACGTAGTCAAAACGTTTTTTTAAAGTTAAACCATTAATTTCGTATACGATAATTATAAGAATTAAAGTTCATGGTGTAGAATCTTTCCTAAGATTCCTAAATTATTAAAAAGTGAAAGTTTTACAGGATACCCCCTGTCAACTATCATCGTCTATCTTATATTTCTCAGCCTTTTTTTTTTGCTTTTAATATTCCTAGTATAAGATAAGGAACTAAAAATAATTTGAAAATAAATCTTTAGATAGTCATTTTTTACAATCACATGGTTCCTATTAATTACTCTTTTTTTTAAAAAAAATTTGAGCATTATTTTTTTTATTAATTTACCTTTAATATACTTATAAATTTTCAGAAGAAAAATTTCTCTTTTAATATCTTAATTTTAGTACATATTTAAAGATTAATTTTTTTGCTATTACATTATTTCGAATAATGGTGCCTTTAGTTTATTAAAATCCTTCTTATAGTTACATTTAAACATTTCTAATGCATAATTCATCAGTTTGCAATAGTTAATTTTGTTATATGATTAAAGCGAATTTGAAGCAATTATTTAGTATATTTTGTGTAACTTAACCCATAAAAGCATGCTTAGCTTATAATAGATTATTTAAAAATTAGCAATTGTCAGCATATGTTTATTTAAGTATATTGATTCCGAATAGTCTCTAGAATTATTACAAAATGTGAGAAAAATTGTACTTGAATAGTCATAATTAATTGTTTATAATTAATTTGTTTATGCTTATAATAATGAATTTTAAAGATCCATCAAATTTAGTCTTCAAAATTTCGATCAACTTAGTTTGATTGCGTATAAAAAATGGGCATGAAATTTCCCTCCGTCAATCATTCAATCAACCAATCTGAATTGTCTTCTAATATTTAGACTTCAACAACGCATGTCGAAATGTTAAGTACATTCAATGGAATTTGAAGTGACAAATGCAATGTTCTAATAAATATTTTGATTTCAATGTGCTTGCAGTATGAATTTGTCCATATTTTAAATATTTGTTTGTTCAGATATTTTTTATCATATAAGAATATGATGTTGTTGCTGGGATGAGGTTTTTGGCGTTAAAAAATTCATAGGCGAAAAATAAAAATTTTGTTATCTGCACAAGCATCTCAAAAAATCAGTTTTTAATAAAGCATTGCCATTGCCTTTACAAAAGCTCTGATTAAAAAAATAAGTTAAGGACTCCAGCAAATAAAACCTAGAAAATGTCAATTTGAGCAGGTGATTACATGAAATGAAATAAATAAGAAATGTGGTATTTTTTGTAAACAATAAATGCGAGACAAAGTATTTTGGATCGTTTGCAATACTAAAGTGACTCATTCGATGAAACAATTAAAAAGGAATACATAAATATTATTTAACTTGAACTTGGTGCTAGGCCGTTCAAGAAATGATGTTCTGGCATGATACATTAAAATATGCACAGCAGATTTCATTTTAATATTTTTTAATTATTTTAGAAGTACAATTCATGATTCCATTTAGATAAATGAATTATTTAATAGTAGATAAATAATTCATTTATCTTATACTTGTACTTTCAGACTTAAATCAAGGCAAAATCGGAAATCTTTTTTTTTTTGCCAAGTAGTTTAAGATAATTTGTTAATAATGTTAATAATGTATTAATAATGTATTCACTAAACTATATATTAGGTTCAAAAGTATTTCTAAATGCTAGAAATTTCATGTTTTCGGGGAACAAAAACTTCTTTAGAGCCCATCTCTTCTTCAAAACGTCTTTGCACAGAACTTGTCTGTGGTATTTTTCCCTAGTTAATTAAAAACGCTATTTAAACTTAAAATTAAAAACACACTTAGTCTTAACTCGAAGTACTGGATTAAACCATTGAATTTAAAGTGTTGTCTGACAAAATGCTAAGTTAAGATTTACATTGCTTCCTACAGCCTGTGACCCTTCTCTAACATGGGGCCCAAGGGTAACTGCCCTGAAATGACCTTTCCTTAGTCAAATTCTGGACAACCATTGTTCAGCATGAAAGAAAATTTTTACAAAATTTTAATTTTATTGCACAAAAAAACTAAGAAAATATAACTTATCATTCAATAAGAAGAATAAGTAGAAATCATTATTATTATTATTTTGTTCTGACAATTTTTACTTGTTAAAGCACTAACTTGAAATATTTAGATTTATAGTACAAAACTTTTTATTGACTGCAATGGGAATTTATTCAAAGAAATATCCTGCTGGCGTATAATGACAAGTATATCAAAATTTTATTCTATTATTTCTTACAAACTATATTACAAATATTAATGAACTTTATTATCAGGATTTCGAATCTCCTATTATATAAAAATTATGAGTAGGCTTAGTTATGAAGTATTTTCATAGTTTTATATATATATTTCCAAACTTTGCTTTTCCTGATTTCTTTTTGTTCAAAAATAATTACTTTATTTTTCGGTACTTTTTCGTTAGCGGGTCTAAAAATCGACAAATAATATAGAATTCCATCAAATTTCTAACAGCGATTTTAAAGCAATAAAGAATCAAATAATCTAGAATTCTGACAAATTTTTTGGCGAGTTTTCGCCTAAACCCGGCTAACGATGGCTATTTTCTTCAATAGCCGTATTTTTCATTCTCTTCAAGAGACATAATTTTTCGCAATATAATCTTTCAGCTTTCAAAATCAATCCCTGTACCTAGTATAGAACCATAGAAAACGTTTTATTGCCAATATTGGCGCTTTATTAACAAGAATTGTTACTCCTTATTTACATCTAATGTTAACTTCCATAAATTATACATCATACGTATAATGAACACCTTGAAACTCTCGTGAAACGAAGCATAAATCTTTCAGAAAACCTTCTCAAGTGGACAAATTACGTCGGAGTTATCTGACTAGGAATAATTTACATGTTTGCCCTTGAAATCCTATTCTGGTAACATTTAATACATGGATTGGATACTTGCTATTCTGAAAATGATAATAAATTTACTTTACTTTAAATTACAATAAAAAAAAATCTTGAATTTTAGAAACTTTAACATTATTTCACAGATATCTAATATATAACTTTATAATACATAACTTTATACTATATTTTCTAATATATAACTATCATTTTATATATCTCAGAATAATTAGAATTGTATTTTTAATGCAAATTACATGTAATATTCTTAATGAAATAATAAAGCAAATTATGGAATTTATAAATGAAGTGAATATATTTATATCCGTTGATATTTTATTTATATTTATATTTTTATACTTTACATTTACTTTTTAATGTTTGCCCAATTTTAATAAATTTATGTTTTTTCTTTCCTAGATGTTATGCTCTTTACACCTGAGATTAGCCCCCGGAATTATGCTCTTAATCCCAGGACCCTATTTAACCTCTGAAATTAACTCCGGGCTTTTTGTTCTTAACCACTGAGATTAACATCGGGATTTATGCTTTTAACGTCAGAGATTAATCCCAGTATTTATTTTCTTAACCCTTAAGGTCATTAGCCTAGATATAGATGTTAGACAAATTAGATTTTGGAAATGAAAGCAAGGTTTAATTTGGTTGTAATCAACGTCAATCCAATTTTCTTTGCGATTTTTTTTGTAAACTTCTGTTTGAAATCCAAACTTATTATTTTTAATAATTAAAACACATCACTGAATTTTACATGAAATTTCGAAGAGGTAGATGAATTTTTAAAAGAAAAACTTCAAAACAAGTTGGAATTATTATTAATTCTGCAAAAATATCATAAGCTAAAAAAATCATTTTTTAAAATTAAAATATAAATATTATAACTTTATTATACTCTGTCGATGTTCAAAACTTAATTTAAAAAAGTCTTCAATGTTTCTAAATATTTCGATAATAAAATACCTCAAGTTTACATTGACACTGCACTTTCCGTAGTAGATATAATATCTCTCTGAAAGTAATTTTATTATATTAATGAATTATTGGTGCATCTAATTTAGTAGTAAATTAATAGTTAATTAATTTTTGTTTGTATAAACTTTTCAGTAACTGTATTGTTTCGAGATCGTTACAAATTTATTATTTTGCTGACATCATTCTGGCTTTGGGCTATAGTTGTAATTTGGATGGTGTAGTAATCATTTAAATAATATTTTTCTGAAATAGCAAACTGAAAATATATTGTGACGTGATAATTTCAGTAAAAGAATTATACAAGTAATCATTTCAAATTTAATGTTATATGAGAATTAAGATAGAATAATTTTAAAAAAAAATTTAAATGTTATATAAATCAGAAAAATTGATGATAATTTTCTTTTTAAATTGCCTCTAAAAGGCATAACTGCATAGAAAAGAAATATTCTCTCTCTCTCTCTCTCTCTTTATATATATATATATATATATATATATATATATATATA
>JAOUZG010020323.1:105910-119689 GCA_026289955.1 Argiope argentata
AGAGAGAGAGAGAGAGAGAGAATCTTAATTTGAATGAAATGAAACGATTTTATATTCGAATACCAAAATTTGAAAAAAAAAAGCGCATTTTAACAATGAACAAAAAAAATTTTTATCCTTAAGACAGGTATTTATAACCTTCTAAAATTACTTTTTTAGTATTTAAAATTTATAAAACGCGCATATTGTATATTTTCGGAATTAATGAAGCGACCCATATTTTATGGAATTAGAATCAAAAAATCTTTTTTACCTCATATTCCATCTCAAATTTACTAATGAAAAAAGGCAGTACGTGCGAGATTCATTAAAGGAGATTACGAGCTTTCTATAGAACGATATAATTAGTAAAATGCAAAAGTGTCATAGAAACTTGTTAGACTAGACACAACTGCATTGTAGATGCGGCTTATCAAATTACCCTTAGACTGCAAACACGAAAGTGGTAGTGAAATGCTCAGCAAATCCCTGCTCCCAATTGCAATGTATGTTCTACTAAGTGTCTCTTGATAAATCCCTGCAGCTATTTAATTAAATGTTTGCCAATAATGTTCCCTAGTGGAGTATCATCTATCTATTCTAGGGCCATTATAACATACTCAGTCACGAAGAGTTTCCGCATCCCAACTACATATTTAATATATTCGACCGTTTCTCATGAAGCATTGCCTATGTAATGAATTAAGTACTTCCAATATATAATGCATTATGTCAATAATTTAAGTTTATATTAATCATAAATTATAGAGTGTTCAAACATGGTGAAATCGTTTATCTTATAAGTTAATAATGCTGAGACAGTTTATATAATATTTTAATTATATTTTCATTATCTTTTTAAATGTCCCCAAAGCCGATTATATAATGCGGAGGAGTAATGTTCATGAAATATTTCATAAGTGACAAGATTTATCAATTTTTTTGTATTTAATTAATATAGCAATACATGTTTAAAACTTCATAAATCCTTTTATTGATACAAACTATTTAACTTTATAATATTAGGTTGGAGAAAAAGAAATCCAGTATTACTTTACAGTCATCTACCAAGAAAATAATGGATTTCTTCGCATTATTTTCACTGTAGATAGCTGTAAAATAATAATGGATTTCTTTTTCCCCAACCTAATATTTCCTATTTTGTATGAAAATGGCATTTTAAAAAGTTCTTGGTTCCACTCTCTTTAATAAATCTCCTTCACGTATGCCCTCAAAAATTTTTCAATATTTGTGACTGATAGCATTTGATTATAAAAACCTTGTGAAAATAAAATTGTTTAAATACTTGATATTTATTTTTTCCTGATTTAGTCTAGAAAACACCAAAAGAATAAATTTTAAAAAATTTAAAGATTTTATTTTTGATTAATATAGCTATGCATGTTTAAAACTTCATAAATCTGTTTATTGATATGGTTTGTGTAGGGTTTATTGGCTCAAGAGTCATATTTCGCTATACTGCAGCAATCAACAGCATATCTGGGATTCGTAACTTCAGAAAAATTTTCTATTCCGTCTATTTTTCATTTTAAAACTATCTTTCTCAAACGCAGATTAAATATCAAGTCAACAAGACTTTGCATAGGTCATACTTATTTTACTCAAAAGCATTCACTTCATTCAGATACCACTACAGCATTTTCGGATGTGATACCATAATTTCTACGAGGTATATCTTATATGACTTACCGAAGTACCTCTTTTTAAGAATAAAATATTTCGGAAGAATTTTTTCCAAATTTTAAAAATGTAATTGGGGAAACTTATCTTATTAATGTGATTTCATGTGTTTTTACATAACATCGGTTTCAAACGTAATATTTAATTTCTAATCCTACCTTTTATAATTCCCAAAATATATATTTTTTTAATTTCACATTTCCTTTCTGATTTTAATAAAAAAAATTTGGTATTTTAAGTTAAAACGAGTTTGACACAGCATGGTCTGTACTGCTTTTTGCGCCAAAAAAAAAATAAATCTATCAACCAGTCAGTAAACAGGTACCTCAGGCATCCATGATGATGGCTGTAACATAGTCGTGGTGGTGAATTTTAATAAAATATATTTTATCTATATAGATGAAAGCACTATTCTAAATTAGGGTTTCATAATCATTTTGGAGTATTATAATTGGTTAATTACATACACAAAGTAATAATTTGTCACGAAAATTAATGCAGTTAATTCAGGTATGGATTTTGAGAAGGGATATGGAGAGAATGGGTGAACATTTGAGGAAATCGATACATTAAATATTTTGTTATTGTTTATAGTAAATTCTATCTAAATTCAATATGTATGGCAATTTAAAGTTTTTGAAATTTCTATTAGAAATGAATGCTGTTGATAAAAGAGCGTCTCTGATTTGACATGAAATTCATCGATAGCTTTAATTTCAAATGAAATTGAAAGTAATGAAATCGTTATATGTTTATAGCTGGGGGAATTGTTATTTGATTTAGGCATCTATTTTTAATATTTAAATTGACAAACAACCAGTTGCCGAAACCGGTGCTTATTATATTTAACTATATTTGAATCGTAAGTATAAAAATGAAGAAATGTTTCACCAATATTTCTGATTATTACATTTCTATGAATAATTGGTGATTTCTTTAGACTAAACTATGATTAAAAAATCATAATGTACTTTAAGCATTATTTAGAAGTAATTAATATTATAAAGTTAAAATCATTAAAATATTCCAAAGGTAACATTTAATTTAATTGTCTTACAATAAAGTGAAAGTAACAAACTTGTAATAATTCTCTTCGTTACAATATATGCAATGAAAGTGAATTTTTAAAATTAAACAAAATGTAGTTTATGTAGCAAATGAAATATTGTCTAACATAAAATTGAAATTTTGACATTATTATATGAAATAAGCAATGATATTTTTCAGATTCCTTTAAGAAGTAAAAATAATAATTTATCGTATTTTAATATTTAATTTTAATATAATATAAGATATTTTGGATTATAAAATTTCTCTAAATGATATTAGAACTACGTTTTATCCAATAAGTATCAAATTAAATTCTCCTGTATAGTAAAGAAATTGCTTCTGGTTCCACTATACATTTTAGATGAAAACAAATCTAGTATTATATGATATTCATGAAATAATTTTAACTTCTATAAGTGATTGAAGGATTGTTTCAACGAGAAAAAAGAATTATCCTGCTATTTTCATTTCTATGGGCAAGTGAAATAGCTTTTATATCGAGATCCTACGAATAAATTCAAAATAATCGGTTATTACTAAAATATCTAAGAATGTTGTTCACAGTTTGTGTTTTTATCTTATTCCCTTGCTTTCAAATAATTATCTTACGTATTTCTTAATAAATCTGATTATCGTATTTCTGATTCTACATGAAACGCTCAAAACGCCATTTGTTATGAAATAATCGTTTATATAATATATAGGTTAAATTGAACATATATATAATAAATGAATTGATTTCAATAATTTATCAGATAAGATTATGAGCTGATTCAACTGTTAATAATTTACATTAGTACTACTAACTTTTATTTCCGACATTTTGTAGTATTAAAAGGATTTCATACATTATATTTTTAACATAAAAAATAAAAAATAAATAAAAAATAAAAAAAAATATTTTTATCATCTCACATTTTTTTTCTTCTGCTTTTGAATAATTTAGAATATCGAATCAAAACAACAATCATAGAATATAGAAAATAACTCAGTTGTTTAAAAATAGACATAAATCATCCGTACGTAACCAAAATGATTGTTTCATACTGAGATAGAAGTTCATTCATCTGGATTAATCCCTACAAAACCCATTCTGATTTTTTAAAAATTTCTGCAATTGGCTATTTACAAGAGGCGTCATATCAAATAAATAAATAAATAAATATGCACGTAGAGAACCAATTATAACTTAATCAAAACTATTTATCCTTGAACTTAACATTGAGTTATGGATTTTCTCTTAGATTTCTTTCTTTTTCTATTTCAAAACAATCCAGATAGCTGCACTTTAATTATTTGGCCTTTCATTTTACAAATATTTACTACAATCAGTTGAAAAATTCTTATAAAATTATTTAATATAGTTCAAACTTTCATTGTTTTAAATAATATATATTTTATTTTAATACAGAAATTTTCTTAAAACAAAAAGCTAATTTTCAGAATTTTTCCTGAATTTTCTAGCATTTCAAGAATATTGTTCATCCGAAAAAATAGATAAATAAAAATATTATTAAATTAAATCTGAAGATATATATAAATAAAATATTTTTCATATAATGGGGAAATAAAGAAATCAGGAAAATTTAACAAGCATAAGCCATATATTTAGATACTGAATTATTTATTTATTTCGTTTTCCCGAACGAGCAATCCAATCAAAAATTTTGATGAAAAATATAAGTAAACATTAAATTTCTCGACGAATAAATTAAGATTTCTTAATTATTAAATTACTTAACTAATACTAAATTATTATGCATTAAAAGTGGTAGCTTAGAGGAAATCTACTTTTTCCAAAAAGCAAAGAAAAATCGAAGAAAGTCATATTAATATTAAAATTTGATTAATAAGATAAATTCAGTCATGCTCATTTTGAAATTTTATTTCAGATATTCAAAATAAAGAAATACCTATAAAAAGAATTTTTTTATTTCTCTTTAAAAAATAAGTAAGAATAATTTTTTCTTAAAACTTGTTTAAACATTCATATTATGATAAATTTATTTAAAACACATATGAAACACATTTTGTAACTACTCTCTTAGAAATTATGTATTGAACTTTAATTTTTAATCTTTTGCTGTAATATTTATGAATATAAACTTTTTGAAAGTTCACTATATATCTAGAAATTTCTATATCTTCTAGATACAGTACATATACAATTTTTGGAATGTATAATGTTTTGTTTTCATCTGTCAGAAAATTTCAGATATTTTAAGATTTTAAGTAATTGTCGTATAAAAATGCAGTGCATATAAGTTAATTTTAGTTTATGTTACAAATTACATAAACTTGTTGGTAACTTAATTAGTTTCGAGAGGTTATCTCGAAAATTAATTCTCATAAATAGGCAAGTCGGTTAACAGTAACCGATGGTTTTGTTATAAGATTTCAATTTGTAAGTAAATATTTATTGTGACTTAAATGCTTTTTTTGTAATTATGAAATATTCTATTTGAAATTTCTGCTGTGTAATAAAATTTAATAATTAATATTTTTTAATAATCATAAAAGAACGTTTTCGACCATTAAGAATTTGGAAACATAATGCAGAAATTTATGCAGTTAGCATCCTTTTTAACTGCGAATTAAAAAGTGTAAAAATTCAATGAAAAATTCAAAATGAAAAAATTCGCTGCGAATTAAAAAGTGTAAAGTGCAATATAAAATATTTAAATCATTATCTGAAATTTTTCTCTATTTTACTTGATACTGATTAAGAGTCCAAATTTTCATAAAGTGTATCATAAAATAGCTTGTTTTATAACCACATGAATATTTTTTTCTTAAAATAAAAACATTAAGTATTTTGTAAAATAGAAAGTGATAAATTCTTTTTACGCATCTTTATTTAGTCCATTTCCACATTGCTAAAATATATAGATATAATTCTTAATTGTAAATAAGTTATATCTTTTAACTCCTATCTGAGAGAAAGTTATTTAAATATTTTATTTAAAAGTATTAAATTTCAGATACTACCATTTAACCAATTCCAGTTGAAAAGAAATGCGCGATATTTTAGCTAAATTTAAACTATAATGATAAAATTTTTAGGGCCGGTATGGCCTGGTTGGTAGAGCGTTGGACTCGTACTCCTTAGGTTACGGGTTCGAAACTCACCGACCAAAAAATTCCCCGAGTGTGTGGCGATTGGCGCTCGTTAAATCTATTCGTGGTCGCAAAGTCCTCCATATCGAGAGTAATATTACTGGGGGTATTGGGTCAGAGGTGATCGTTCTCTGTTCCAGGTCTAAATTACGATCTGAGATGAATATGCATGAATGTAGTCCGCCCCCTAAAAAGGGTTGTGACGAGTGTGTAGGTAAGTCGTACTCTTGGCTCTAGATGGCACTACTTGTAAAACAAGAGACGTATATTTCCGGCTTAAAATCTGCTGATGTATCAGCGGGGCTTGTCCATGGCAAGTGCCATAAGTAACAACAACAAATTTCTTAATTTAATCATATGATCTGCCAAGAATTTATCGATGATTTAATTTTTATGTGGTTTAGATTTAAACTAAATTTGCAAGTTTAGGTCAATCATCCGGGGGCACATTATGAAGATTTTGTATGTAAAAAATGAAAAGACGTTTTTTTATTTGAAAGCTGCCTCTGGAATTTAGTGTAACGTTGCCTTTATACTGTCTTAGAAGTTAAACAAATGCATTTCTTAATTGCATGAGAGAATTAATGTTTTTACATAACTATAAAGGTCTAAATTTATTCTTATTAGCTGAAATTTCTGTATTTTTCAGCATCTTTACCTCTTTAATAAGTCAAAGTTTTTATTAAGTAAATAACATTAGGTGCATGAACATACTCCAAACTTCCTGGAAACTAAATATTTGCTTAAATTTAAATAATAATTAAAAAGTTTGCGTTTCCAAACACCTAGTTTCTCATCATTTCAGAAGTAAGTGGACATTCCTCCTCTAAAAATTCAGAAAATTAAAAGTTGCTAAAATTATTTAAATACTAAAATATCTCGATAAAAAATAACATTTTTAAATA
Source organism: Argiope argentata (assembly GCA_026289955.1). NCBI lineage: Eukaryota > Metazoa > Arthropoda > Arachnida > Araneae > Araneidae > Argiope > Argiope argentata. The sequence continues at coordinate 112,663 of JAOUZG010020323.1, forward strand.
CTTTTAACATATGAATAATTTAAAAAATTAGTATTACTACCAAAACATTAGATTGAGGAAGTCGCACATATTGTTAACTAACTTGGTATGAGACAACTGTTAGCTTATATAAAAGCCATCAGTCAGCTTACATAAAATAGAATTGTTTCGCTCCATAGAATATTTCAAGGAAAATAGCCATAGGCATTCATTGATATAATAAATTGCAACGCCAATGTTACTCTATATTATTCTGTATTAGCTGTTACTCTCTTTTCATTGTGTGTGGATAGTGATAGAATATGTTATGCATTAGTTTTCTCATAAGGGATGAAACTCTGTTGTCATCATTTACAATAGCAGATGAATTTGTATTTTTTTGGGGTAACTGGCTTGATAAATCCAGCATTTCAATAGCAATGACCATTCTAGAACTTACACTAGAATAATGACAATTCTAGAACTTGTCTAACTTATTAGTCCTCTGCCTATAAAAATGTTTAATTATTTTTTACTGTAAAATTATGCTGGTCAGAACAATTTCAGAAAATTCTTGCTTTTAAGAACAGCTTCTCTTATAATTTATCTAACGGGACTATTGATCTGACGGTTTTTAGGAGGAAATTAATGATGCGGATATAAAGACATATTTATATTAAATGCAAAATATAGGCTCATATACCCCGTGTACCTACTTTTTGCCGGCTTTCTGGCACTGAGGTAGCGCGTCTGCCTCGTGTTCTGGGATCCCGACTTGGCCATGGTGGTTTTCTATGTGCTTTCTGTGAGACGTGTGACTGTTCCCCCTTTAAAAAGGGGCTGTGCAAGCATATGTGGTGAGTGTGTAGTTAAGTCGTACTCTTGACCCTAGCTGGCGCTGCTTCAAATACAAGAAACGCTCCTTTCGGCTTAAATCTGCTGCCATATCAGCGGGGTGCTTGTCCATGGCAAGTGCCATTAGTAAAAACAACAACCTACTTTTTACATTAACAGAATTATTTAGTGTAATAAAACAGTTAATTAAGTAATTTTTTTATATACTTTCTATTATTTTGTACCATTTATTCTTCTCCTTGCGGATATTTTTTTAAACTGAGATCTGAAAGGTGTCAGTTAAAATTCATTAAACTTTCTATTGAATTCCTTTTATCGTTTAAAGTTAGATGTTTCAAATTTTATTCAGCTTTGGGCGACAGTGGATAAATAGTTTTAAGATTACAACAATATTGTTTGCAGTAAGATCAACACTATTCGTAAATGTTGTCAGATTATCGGACATATGTACTATTTTGAACAACAAAGTCTGAAGAATATATAAATAATGTATGAAAAATGTTTATTTTAAGATTTAAATAAATATTTTCTTCAGTTTTAATCCCTCAGTTCTTTAGATTATATAGTGCCAATTTATCAAGAGTAAATATTCTCTTTTCTCTTGTCTAAACAGAGAAATTGCTATGGACCTCATATTATATGTACCTTAGCTGATTCCATGATTACCAATACTAAGTATTAATTTTATTATTCTTCACACTTTTACATGATTGACTAATTTTATAATATTTAAAGAATTTACAATCAAATGAGCTGGAAATGTAAATTTAGCCTGAAGTTAATAAAACCATGTCTAGAATGAAAATATTGGAGTAGAGAAAAAAATATTTCATTTAAATTTCGTTTTCCTTTTCTTTATATGAGTATTTCGATTACTTAGTCTTCTGAAATTTTTGAGACGCTTTAATAAAAAAAATTGTTTTTCAATTGTGAAATAAAATGGCTCATATATTTTATAACTTGATTTTTAGTTCTTGAATTTTAGTTCTGTGAAAACTTGGATAATATTTCGAAAAAGTTTGGAAAAGTATTGTGACTTAAAATAGAGAAAAACATTATATAAAACATATTACTTGATGTTATTTTTTTTTGCCTTAATATGCCTTTTTTTAGATAAAAGACGTTTTGTTAAAAATCGCATATATGAAACCTAGAACAGTATGGATAAATAAAAATTATGTTGTTTGTCTGGTACCAAAACTCTAGAATTATCTGATTATTCTGGATACCTGAGCTCTAAATTAAAGTTTTTTTCTTAAATAATTAAATACCTTTACTTTTATCAAACAATTTTAATACGATAAATAGAGTATTTCTAAAACATTAGTTAGTGCTCTCATGTATTTTAACTATAAAACGTAAAATAAAGGCATTGTTTTAAAACCCATTTCATCTATGATGTAGGTTTTATTTATTCATTTATTTTATTCTTTTTTTGAAAATTTTAATTTGAACTTCCGTGGAAAAATATATTAATATAAAAGTCATCACATTTTTTTTTCTTTTAGCTTCACACATTTCAATCAGTAAAATGAAAGAACAAGAAAAAGAAATTAAAGTGATTTTTTAAATAATATTTCAACTATTACTTGTGTAACTATCTTCTAATCCGGCCTAATAATTTATTTGCAAATAAAGAGATCAGATTAAAAAAATTTCAAAAATCCAAAAGGATGGCTTCATTACTAGCAAAATAAAATATAGAAAAATTGAAGCATTAATTGAAAGAGTAGTGTTCCGAGAATCAACTAAGCAATTGTCAATGTTTAACATCTTTAACAAAGATCAATGAACTTCAATCAAATGACGATCTTTTTATGTTCGCAATAGAAGCAATTTTTATATTTATTTGCAATCACTGGATGCATCACATCAGCAGATTTTAAGCCAAAGATATGCGTCTCTTGTTTCAAGTAGCGCCAATTAAGTCCAATAGTATGGCTTTAAATACACATTCATCGCAGTCGCTTGCACAGCCCCTTTTTACAGGGGGGAAAAGTCACACATCTCTCAGGTAGAACACGGAAGAACAACCATGCCCGGACTAGAACTCGAACCCGGGACTCCCAGAACAAGAGGAAGCCGCGCTACCTGTGTGGGAGAAAGCAGGCTTATAAAAAGGTTTCCGTTTTTATACATTGCATACATATTACTTTAGAGCTAATCATTGAACGAATTTGTCCTTTATATTTGTAATAACAGAGATTTAAATGTATATTAAAAACAGTCATTGAATCAGAGAAAAAGTTTCAAATGAAACATTACTAACGCAAACTGATTTCTTTTAAATTTCAAGTAATAATTTTTAATGGCATAATGAACATGAGTAAAGTTTATCATAAATGTCCATTGATAAATATTTTCAGCGGGTTCCATGTAAAACGATTTTGAGATTTTTCATCCCGTTAATAGATCATTCAAATACAGAACTCGGGTACCGTCAATCAAAAGGAGTATAATGGAAAATTTTAAGCGATATAAAATCAATTTATGATTCGAAATTAGGACCGACATTCATCGCGATTGAACAGCAATCTACGAGATCTCAGCTTCGTAAAGAAAGAGATTTTCTTTTAACCATTCAATAAGCTCGGAGAAAACCGGGAATAAAATCCAGACATAAAAGGAACCAGACAGAGAATGAGGAACCCCATAAAGCTGGCAGACTGAAAAATAAAATTCACTCGTATGTGTCTGAGAATATTGAATCAAAGTAAATGGGGTAGTTGTTCCGATATTTTTAATGAAATCAAAATTACAAAGAAGATATGTATGGTATTAGAAAATATAAGTGCTTTACACTTTTATTTGCTTATTTATCATCATATTGCTTGTACCTTATAAGTAATCTGATATACTTATCAGGAGTTAAATGGCTGAAAATTGGTAAGCATTTAAAATCGAAGATCACCAATTCATAAAGATCATTTTTATTTTATATTTATTCGCCGCTTTGACTCATTACGGATAATTAGATGAAGTCTTGATAGAACATCCATTTTAGAACCCTGAAAATAGGTTTATAATTTTGAATAATTCTATATCGAATTGTCTTTGTTCTCATGTTTCCCTTTTACAACAGAAGGAGGGGTGCAGTAGCTTCTGAGGATATAGATGACTCTCATAGATCATAGATAGACTCTCCGATTCATCACGAAGGCTCATGGATAGACCATAAAACTGAATGACCAGACCACTGCAACAGCAAAACTGGCGGAAACTGTAGGTGAGTCCTAATAGTCATCACCAGCCACGATACAGCCCTCCCGTCGGAAGTACGTCCCGTCATCGATGGGAGGACTCCAACTCCCATCTATTAGTATACCTTCGAAGAGTGGCGAGATCCGACCACCATACCAGAAGTATCTCATCCACATTACGAGGTGCCCCCACAGGGAAAGCTTCTGGTATGTACCCCTGAGAACCCCAGGACATAAGTCTGAATTCTAGCTTAAATATGTCACAAACCCATTTTACAAGGCGGACCATTCATACATTCCATTCATTCACCACAGATCGTAATTTATATCTGGAAGAAGAGAAAGATCACTTCTGACCCAGTACCCCCAGTGGTGTACTATCGACATGGAGGATTTTGCGACCACGACAGATTTAAAGAGCACCCGCCATCACACACACACACACACACATGTAGAGTCTTCGGTTGGCGGGTTCGAATTCTCAGCCCAAGAAATGCGAATCCAACTTCCTATCAACCAGGTTATTCTAGATCGAATTCAACTAAAGATTCATCAAGTCCAAAACACAATATATAAAAATAACACAAAGACAGCCCTGTTGGTGTGGCATAGAATTTTAAACAACAGAAAGGATTCTTCCTCACTTTCTAAATATACTAAACGTCTTCCTCACTTTCTAAACATACTATTACGTCATTCTTCCAAAAATAATATTCATTTCGTTTGAAAGTTGTATGTTTATTTGACTTAAACGAATCCATTTTTTTAAGATTTAAACATACAAAACAAAACGGATTGTACAAAACATTTTTTGTTAATGAATAAGTTTCTTTTTTCTAATTAAAATGACTTTTTAAGAAATAATATTATCCGCTTAAACAAATTTGACTACATAATATTTTCGATTAAATAAATATTATTCTTTACATATATATACGCAACTGTACATTTTTATCAATCACTAAAAACATTTTTTAACAATTTCGAAATACTTGCAATCAGTAAAAAAACTCTAAAATACCATCTATCTCGTTTCGAAACCTTTTTCTTCCTAATCCCAAGAAATAAAATAAATGTGTCATTCGCTGTATCCTTACTAAAGTTTTGATCAAAGGGATATAAAGTTTGTCTTCCAACCTGACAAGTTTCTTATACCAGTAATATGCACAGAAAAAAAATAACTTACTAGCCTGAGCTACAAGTGATTATTTTTTTTATTTCTTTATTTCATTCTTTATTTTTTACCCCTATTTTTATATAAAATCAGGTTCTTTCAAAATTACACAACTACTGTGATGGACTTAAAACACATAAATACAGGGTTAGCAAAAAATAAGTTCAATACTTCAGAAGGCACTAAAATGCGTTCTGTTTGCAGAAATAAGATATTGTTTGAACTACAGATAATTGAAATGATACGCTGTACATTTATTAATTAAAAATTGGTTCGAAAATTCAGCAATAGATGGCACTGTAACACAAATTGTATTTATTTGCTTAATGAAAATGTGAAACATACTTTGCATTTGCACCAATTTTCTTTAGATCGAAGACGGATTCTGAGCGAACATTAATTTCTTCTCGGTTTTTCAGGCCTGAATTGCAAGAAAAAGTGCTACTCATGAAATTGTTTTAGGAAATCCAATATCTCCAGGTCCCTACGCAAGATGATGGATAAATTTGAAAAAAATTGGGCAAAATGGCATTATTCCATGTAGAGAGAGAAAAAAAATCCCGTTTCTGTTGAAAAAACCCATGCATGCTGAAGCCAGCAGTCAGTCGATATAAAATAGTGTGCGTTTACCAGTTGTTTTCTGTGTTCTGGGTAAGCCGTATTCATCTTTATGAAAAATTGGAAATTCCTACGGAAGATAGACATTTTTATCCCTACAAAATCAAGTCTGTGCCCCTGTTGCAGAAGGGGGAAGGGGTTAGAGGTTCGTAGAAGTTTTGCACATCAGTTTCTTGCTCGAATGATCGTTGACACAGCTTGGCCATGGAATATTCGGTAGAGAGATGAGACCCATTTTTGTTTGAATGGCTAAGTTAACACCCATAACTTTCGAATTCAGCCAGAGGAAAAATTATCACTAAGTCTTGAAAAACGGTCAAAATGGTGGGGTTTTACAACTACCTTTATCAATGGACAGTATTTCTTTGAAAAGATAATTTCAAATGGAATCCAAGCTTGTTACATCACAGGACAGCAGTACCATGATATCTAGAGGGATTTTGTAATCCCAACTCTTTTATATAGTGGATGCCTTCAAGACATAAAGCAAGATGATAAACCACCTTAAATTGTGTTGTAAAGCTATTGTTAATATATCATTTCACAGAAGCAAGAGTTATCAGCCGTCATTTCCTAATAGCATGGCTCACCGGACTTTACCCCTTTCGACTTTTGTTTGTGTAGTTATTTAAAGGACAATATCTATCGTCAAAGGCTATAATATCAACCAGATCTGAAAGGCTATATTCGATTATATATTCTTAATATTCTAGTACACTCATTTAGGTCAACTACGGAAAATATGGTTCTCCGATTTGAGCATATGCTTGAAAATGAAGAAGAAACATTTTGAGCAATTTTAATTTCACTGTATAATATATAATAATAACATTATAATCCATATTAAATGGTTTTATGTGTATTACAACTCCGACTAACGATAACTTTCTAAAAAAATATTTTTAAAAGCATAAATTTAAAAATTATAAATTAATTAAACATGAAATATTTGACTTTTTGATATATTTTTTAATTTTGTTTTTGACAAATTTTATAGAAATCTCAATTTTATTTAAATGTATATGTTTATTTATATTATATTTATGCAATATATTTTCCCCCTTAATTTGTTAAATATATCACAAAGTTATTTCAACAAAATAACTATTAGAAAAAATATGAAATAATTGTCAATACTTATAAAAAAAGAAATATTTTTTATTCATCTATATTAAATGGCAGTATTATGGACAAAGTGAAAAATTAAATTAATAGAGTTTCC
>JAOUZG010020323.1:119699-146291 GCA_026289955.1 Argiope argentata
TGGTGATTATTTCCTTACTGACCAATTCACCATATATCAAAATATAATTGGTGAATATTTCCTTACTCACCAATTCACCATGTATCAGAATATAATTGGTGAATATTTTCTTTCTGTGGTTTCAACAATTTATTATGTTATACAACTTTTTAAAAAATAATTCAAAAACACGGTTTTTTTTGTTAAAATTTTGGAATGTATACCTATAAATTCAGATATCAGTAGATAAGTAGTCATACATACAAAAATTATTGGGTGAAATTTTCTTCACAAAAATATTTTCTAATTAATATTCAATAATATTTATCCAATTTTATTAATATAAATTATTTATTTTCAGACACTATTTAAATTATATCACATTAATATTTGGTTTTTGTTATTCTTTTAATATTAGCGAAACGTGTAAAAAAATCATCCATCAATAGAATACGTTTAAATAAAAATCACTCATAAGATCAGTTCTGAAAGTAGAACGAGAAAAAATAACATCTTAATCCCTAATTTATGATCATAACAACTAGAAATAAATTATTTTATAAATATCCCTAAAGCTTCTGAATGAATCACTTCTTGAACACTTTTTTAAACGATGACTCGTATATATTCCTTTGCAATTCCGTCTAATATCATCTGATCCTCTTATAAATAATCTGTTTGAGAAAAAAAGCACCAGCTGTGTCATCTTAAATGATGAAGTGTCAATCCTTCCTAGAAAACCCATTCATAACAACAAACAAAAGCAATTAATATATCGTATAAATTCACTCATTTTTTTTATCTTATGCTTATTTTATGCTCATTTATTTTGGTTTAAAACTTCATGCTTTATTTCATGATGGAAATTGATAAAAACGCATGCTGTGAGTGATTGAATTCTGTTTTATTTCTTCTCATTAAAAAATGCATTCAAGTTTTATAAATGCTTAAAGATAGATACAGTTAGCATTGGTAATTTAATGTGGGTAGTCTAAATATGCTAATTACTGATAAGATGTCTTAAAACTTTTTTATCAATTTGAAATATGTCCAAGTAAAGACATTTTTCTCTCAAAATGCAAATTTTGATTAATCATTTGCTAATTTAAACAATAATATTGGCTGATTAAGGATTTCCATTTTCATGCTTAGAATTGAAAATATTTATTACAATTTTATTACTGACTTGAATTACATATGCTAAATCCCACAGGGGGGCCTTAAAAATAAAGATTAAAATGAAGTCTACTATGAATATTTCAATGTATCATGCCAGAACATCCTTTCTTGAACGGCCAAGCACCACGTGCTCGTGTGAGTTAAATTATATTTTATTCATTTTAATTGTTTCATTAGAATGTGTCATTTTAGTATTGCGAACGATCCAAAAACCTTTGTCTCGCATTTATTATTTTAAAAAAATATCACTTTTCCTATTTATTTCATTTCATATAAGCACGTGAAATAGGTTTTTCTAGGTTTTATTTGCTGTAGTCATTAACTTTTTTTTAATCAGCGCTTTTGTAAATGCGATGACAGCGAGTTATTAAAAACTGTTTTTAAGATACTTGTGCAGATAATAAAATTTTTATTATTCGCCTACATATTTTTGTTGACACCAAAACCCTCATCCTAAAAACAACGTCATATTTTGACATGATAATGAGGATGAGTTTCCAGTATCATAGCGATGTTGAACATAGAAAGAGATCCCATTGATAATTAGACAGATCACATATTTTGGTTTCTACTTCAACTTTTTTAGGGTTTTCAAAATCGAGTGCTTTGTAGATTAAATTCTATACATAATTTTAAAAAAACATTAGTTAATCAATTGTAGTAGTTTTGACATTGGTTATTCGTGACATATGCTAATCTTATCGTCTGTAGGCAGTCAGCCAAAAACTTACAATTTTTAATTTAAATCAGATGTTGAAATTTTGCTGCTCCTGTCTGGATTTCGATATTTTGCCAAAAAAAATTATTTAGCTAATCCCTTTTTTTCGCATTACTTCTTTATTGTTGGTATGTTTTCATTGCAGAAGTATTCAATACGATCACTAAATGAAGAGACGAAAACCATTTCGACTCTTCCTTTATTGGTCTGATTGAATAATTCTTCAATGTGTGGTAGAAAGAATCTTGAATATTTAAATTCTGGGCAACAGTTGTAATATTTCAATGATTACTCATTCACTCATGGTTAGATTAAATTCTTCAAGCAATAATACACACTCATGCTTTTTATATATCTTATGATGTATGAATTATCATATCATGTATTGAGGTTTTGATTCTGTTTTCTTACATATGCATTTGCAGATTATTTCAGCTTGAAGCATAATGCATTCGTATTATGCAGGAAACTGGGGGAAAATATCACAAATGATGTAGTAAAGTATATACAAGATTCATTTCCTCTTCAGAACCTTATTCAGCTATTTTTCATAAGAGATATTAATTATACTTCTGATTGACAATTCAAATTAAGAAAAATAAATGCAATCATACTTTTCTTATATAGTAAATTCTTCATGTCCATTTTATGTTTATAAATATTAAAAAAACTTATTTTTCATTATAGATCTAATAATATTATAGAATAATGAGCTATTTAATATCAAGTATCATGCAAATCCGTAGTTATTTCCCTTCCTGAAAAAACCTCGATATTTTAAAAAATTGATAAAAAATTGTCTTCCATCCTTTTTCCATCAAGATGCTTAGCTTTTTATTTAAACGACAAAGTAATTTTTGCAGTGATCAAGCTGAGTTCTAATCTAATGCTATATGATAAAAAATCTTTGCTGACATATCTTGATTTTTAAATAATTTCCTTTATTTAATTTTATTTAATGTATCTATTTTTCACTTCGTTACTAATTTTTTTAATTAAAAGCAATTATGTAAATACAGTACGAGTTAAGTCTTTAAGAAATTGGTGATGAAGATTTAGCTGAAGGGTTCCTGATCATTTCTAGTATTCGAGTCCTCATATTGAGCAATTTTTAATCGGAAATAATATTGTTTGTATACATGCAAAAGTGTAAAATTTTGACAAGCATCCCATTGCTTAATATATTTATCGTTAAATATGAGGATGAGCTGTTATGAAGGTCGGAAAGAAAATAAGTAGTTAAGTGATAATTTTAAAAGGGTGAAATAATCGGTGTTCTTTTTTTTTTTACAGAGAAAATTCTTCCAACACAAGAAATCGAAAAAAAGAGTTTGAAAATGTATCCTAAATAATGATAATTTTAAAAATATTTATATAGTTTTTTATAGTTTATAGTTTCAAGCAAAAATGTTTGTTTCTTATTTCCAAGAAAAAGCCATACTCTATTAGAATTTATAAAAGATATTTTGTCGGTAACAAAATGAGAATAAAATATCTTGATACATATAAATTAAGGGACGAACACACAAGGCTAATGGAAAGAAAAATGGATCAAGACAAGGATAATGGAGCATACTTAATTGCCATGTGTAGAAATAACACTGCAAAGGCTAATTCATAAATATGCGAACGTTTAGTATATGTCTATAGTCCAAGTCAAACCTATGGTAAGAGATGATGAATAGTAGTATGATGAAAAAGGATGTTTTGCCTGCCTATTGCATCTCATTTATGCGTTTCTTCTTATTGTTATTGATGTGCATAAAATAAAATATATAGACTATTTTTATTGATTATAAATAAAATTTTGTATAATTTAGGGGTGTGTTCAATTAGGTGTATCGATTTTGAATGTAAAAGTGTGTGTATAAAACTAATTTAAGTAATTTTGTAAAACTACAGCAGCTCTACTTCAGCTTTGGTTGACTTTCCAAAACTACATTACTCAAAATAGTTAAAGGATATTGAAGTTTGGGCTGACCTGACACTTGGAGAATTGATTGAATGATTGAGACATTATCAAAAAATGTAGTAGGCTATATGAGACAAAAATAGCATTTGTTTGGCGGAAAAAATGAGCTTTATTTAGCAGTTGGGTACAAAAAGAAAAAAATACAATTTGTGCGTACGAGAAAATCAAATAAAAAAAGATGTTTCCTTCAAAGAAAATTGTTTTAGCAGGTGGTATAGTTTCCCCAGATAGCTAACAACGTTGAACGCCTTTGAGGCATCGAATCAATGAGGCTATTAATGAAGAGCTGTAGTTTTCTGACCCACTCCTTCAAAAGACATCTTTCCAGTTCTTGGTGAGTTTGTAGGGGTGATAGGCATCCAAATTTCGTTTGCCTAGAATGTCCTAAGCATGCTGGATTAGGTTCATGTCCGGAGAACAGGTTGGTCACATATGATTCTCTCCTCCAAAAGGAAATAATTCACCAATTTAACACGATACAGTCGGCAATTTTTGTCTATTAACATGAAATTACCTCCAACTGCTGCAGCGCAAGGGACTACTGTAGGTTTTTGAATACCATTCTTATATAGGCGAATAGTCACAACTCCATTTCAAAGGATATGTATAGATCGTCACTCCCTCACTACACATACACTTAAACTACACTACCCCCATCTTACACTTTCGTGCACGAATTTATGATTGTTTCAAATGCTACTTTTCCTCCAGATGAAAATACGTCTATTATGAAGATGAACAGGAAACCAGGAATCGTCAGAGAAAAGAATATTGAACCATTCATTTCTCCTCCAGGTCACATGTTCTGCTGCTCACTCCCTGAGGGCTCGCCAGTGGCTTGCTATTAAAGTAACACACACCATTGGTTGGCGAGCATACATATCTACAGCCTAAACGTGGTTTCGTACAGTTTGTGTCTCCTAGCCGTTAGTGTTAAATAATTGTCTTCACTGGGCATTGTTGCAAGACTACGTCCTTGTTGCAAGACTACGTCCTTACCCCGATATTCGGAATGCATTTCCAATCTCCAAAAAAGAATTCCAGATCCTGGAAATCACACTTTGTGAACCCCAAAAGGCTTCTGCTACTTCATCTTGTGTGTGCCACTCCTCCACCAACCGGCCAAATACTATCCAAGCTTCTGATTTGGTTAAATAATTTCGTTGAGACATCGCGCTCATCAAAAAAATGCATTTATCGAAAGTCGCTTGTACTTTTCCTCTTTGTCTTATATTAAGTTGTTGAAATTCGTGACCACTAAAGCGCAGTCTTCGATCTCAAACTCAATATCTGCATACTGCGAAGTTTGAAAAGAAGAAAAATTGGTATTTGGGACACCCTTTTTCTTTTATGCAACAACGAAAAAAAAACATTTTAAAACATTGCTTACACCGTTATTTTATACAAGACTTACAATATCATTTAATATTTTTGAGCAATGTATTATAGAATGGGATCTTTAGATGAAGATAGCAATTGAAAAATCTCTTCAGATAGCTGTTGCTAATCTGACATTTAAAGACCAGAATATCTGTCAATACTGCAATCAGATGATTGTTGAAGAAGCATTGTTGGTTTTCCTATCTGTTAACCAGATAGATGTTTTATTTATCATTTGTATTAAATTTAAGTACCTGAATGGTGCCGATAATACGTCAATTGGACTGATCATAAAAGAAAACCTATTTTATTTATTATCTGTTACAAGTAACCAATAGATTTAAAACTATCTTCCTCTGCGATATCCCAGAAGCTGGCTATTAAAAAAAAGGACTGATATGGTCTGTGCAAGTATAATTATTAACAGGTGAAATGAATCTCATGTCTCGGAAAGCGAAATTCCAAGGAACCAAGGACCTATATTACCAGAGCATTATAGGTTTTTGTGTAAACTTTTTTGCATTTTCTTTGGAAATTTGTAATTTTTTGAATGATACTTCACATTATTATCAAGCAATGAGAAATAATGTGAAACTTCTTGAAAGTAAAGTAATGGATGAAATAAAAAAGACATTATACTCAGTAAAGTTTAATATCACTGCATCTTCAGAAATAATTGAGTCAAAATCATGTTTCAATGTCGTTACACACACATTTTAATGGAAGTTTGACACATAAATTATCGAAGTTTCTAAAAAGAAACAAGCTCACTTAATTATTTTTCTCGTGCCCCCTATAGCTTAAACCATTGCGTTTTCGTTCTGTACTTAAATGTTTGTTGAATACTCTTAAAAGTTTTATATTTTTCTAATAACAATTTTTTTCAAACTTTTTAAAATTCTTATATTAAATTCTTTATTAACATAAAATTCTTAGAACTTATTTTTTTTAAAAAATGCTACTTCCCCTTAATTTACGAACATCAAATTTCTGATATATTCCAGCAAAAATGTTCACTTACTGCAATTTGGTTGGGCAAATTTATGCCCATGTATATAAAACTAGCAAAGCCAAATCCATTTAATTCATAATTCAACGCATATTTAAAGATAAAAATGTCTCATTTAAGTATAAAGTATAGTGCTATTATGTTACAAATATATTAGTCTGGTAACTATGACGTCATGTAAATTTATCCTAATAAAGATAAAGAAAGAGAACCAGTAATGAGTTTAGGGAAAGTTCCGCTTAAAAGAGTGAGGAAAAAACTTCGAATGTATGATTACAAGTGCATCTTACTAAGAAAAGACGCATTAAATTCGTAACTTTAAGCGATTACTCCCCAGCTTTTTTTCTTCTTTTTTTAAAAATTCTTTTTGAAGATAGTTTTTCATGTTCTTATTTTATGCTATGATATTATGCTGTAAACTAATTATCTGTATAAGTTGAAATTAAAAATTTTAACAGAAATATGCATTGAAAGGAAATAAAAAATCAATTCAGTTTATGTTTAAGATTATATTTAGTAAATGTATTTATTCAACATTAAATGTGCTTTTATGATGTTAACTGAATGAAAAATTAATCCTATAAAAACCCTATTTGATAAAAAAATTCGAACATCCTTTAAAACTTTACAAACATGTAATAATAACAGAGATAAGACGTATATGAGTTAAATCCTGATAAGAAAAGTTGATTAATCACTATAAAACACTTTAATGGATATAATTTATTACGGGACATATAATTTATTATGGTTGAGGATAGCTTATTTTCTTTTAACAATGCGCTTAAAGATCTTTTTTCCACAGTTGTGCCGTTTTATTTGGTAGTAGAAATTACTGAATTTCTATTAAAACAGCGTTGGGGATAAGTTTTACTTTTTCATGTAGGATAACGCTTTTATTTATTGAATAATTTCCCCTATATTATTTGATATTTATTGCTGGTGTAGGTGCATTAAAACATTTGATGCAATTCGAAACCATATTTTTTATGTTTTTTTTAATATTTAAAAAAACATATTATGAATATATCAGCATAGTCTTATATGATAGTTTTAAATATATATCAGGGTATTATATTGAGAAATTTCAAAAAAATTATTAAATTACATACAACTTAATTTTTTCAAAGACCAATATGATTAAAAGAATTATTTTTCATGAATGAAACATAAAATGCAATAGATATTAGATCACACATACTAATTTAAATACTAATAACCTATTACGAACTTCATCTATAGTATCTATTTCAGATAATACAAAGTTATGTGATATAACAAGATTACTTAAAAATGAAACATCCGTACAAAAGGATATATATATTATTCTAAAGAAAATATAGAAAATACTAGCATAAATTTATAAATAATATATTAATTAAATATTTTAATTAAATTAAATATTGAATTAAATATTTTAAAAATAATAATCAAAAGCCCCTTCTTTAACATTTATCTACTGAATCTGTTGCCATCAATTTTGCGACTTCATTTTTGCACCAATAGTTCTTGTAGTTAGTATCACCAGTAGATCTTGCAGATTAATCCCAGAAAACCCAAGAGAAAAATTTTAATTAATAGAAATATCTTAATTAATGTAAATATTAATTAAATATCTTTCATTCCTACTTTTAGCTTATATTAACTTCTTGATAATCGGGTTACATTCTCCGTGTTCTTTTTGAATACCATCGGCAAAAATAGTCATATTACGAAAATATAATCCAGATTTAAATGGTACTTATAAGTACCGTCAATAGATAAAGGTATACGTCCATGTAAGAATCTATGCGATCATATAATTTAATTTTTGATTATATAAATATTTCATAATAAAGATATTTTATTGATTATAATCCTATGCCTTCGAAGATTTATAACACCACTTAAGACAGCAATTATCTATTAGTCGAACTATCACCAATCTGATATTTTACTTTGTTTTAAAAAAGACTAAAAAATGGGAGAAAACGTAAACAAAAGCTGATTTTTAATTCTGCAGTAAAATTTGAACGAAATCGGTCACCATAGCAATCGTTTGGCGCAGTAAAGCCTGTCTTCGTGCCATAAAATAATAAATCACTTGACTCCAAGCAGAATCTATCAAAACAGAAAATGAATCTATAGGTGATTGGAATGAATGGAGGGATTGGAAAGTTATTTGCATGGGTGGTGTTCTTGATGTGACCCCCTGGTGAAAGCTGTTAGATTCGAATACAAGATTTATTCCTAGGTGAAATAAGATGAGAGAAAGCAAATGAAAATCTGATTGTTGATTCTTTTCTTGATGAGTCCGTACATTTGATGGCGAAGAACTGTTGAAGAAAATAAATTCCTAATGGAGAATAACTTTTCAAGAAATGTAGTATCTGCTTTTCATCACGTGTCGAATATATTTATTTAATTTTTGCATGTCATATGTTTTAGTGGCCTTATTTTCTATCCAACTAAAAATACTATTTTCAATGAATAGTCAAAAATTAGAATGTTTCAAGTTATGTTATCATATGGACATTTACTATTTTACATTTTTTAAGTGTGGAAGCAAATAATCACTGTTCGTATCATTTAGATTTTCAAAACAATCAAAGAATATCTGAACAAAAATTATGTATTTAAAGGAAATGGAAAATAATTTATTTAATTTTTACTATAAATAAATTTTTGAGGTAATAATATATAGAGAAAGAAATTCATAGTGATTTTATTTCTTAAAAGATATTGAACTTTAAAAACCCCAGACGATGCTCATATGAACTAAAGAAGAAAATGTACTAAAATGTTCAATAATTATTTAAAGTGTTAATAAAACTTTTAATTATTTAATTTTCAAGCCTTTGTTGAACAAATATGATAGATATATTAAAGTTGTAGTCAAATATTCCATTAAATGCATTCCATACATATATACTTTGTTGTTTTTCATTAGAATCTCTAGTACTACAACGTTTAAAATACAAGAATTATTTTTACTTCAGAGTCTATTTAACAATATTTCATAACATTTTTAGTAATACAAGATTTTTTTAAAATAATATTGAATTCAAAGTTAATAGGATTTTCTTTTACTGTCAGCTGTATCTAGAAAAATGATTAATCGTTTAAGAAGTGAGAGACATGATGCCTTTTTCGGAATTGCTAGAAAGAATTTTCCAAAACATTTTTTCGCGGGTTCTTGAAAGAGATTTTAAAATCTTGGCCCTATTGTCTACATAATAACTTAAATTCTTTAACAGACTATCAAAAGCATGTTGAACATTTTTTTAAATAACCCTGTTCTTCAAAAGTATTACAAATTTTAAATATAAAGGATATTACTTTTAACTATACTTTAATAGTTAATTTTTAAATCATTATTTACAGAGCAAAATTGCTATAAATATAGTAAAGATTTAAGTATCCTCATTTGAGTCGAATAATTTATTTCTGAAAAATTCTAATATATTTACAAAATACTCAAGCCCTACAAGTACTATTCAATGAGATAATTTCATTATTAACAATTTAAACAAAAAAACGTTCCAAGATTATGTTGTCAAATGTCAGTGCTATTAAGCTTTGGATGTCTTTATTTTAGACTTCAGCTGTCACCTTTGGAATAAACCATTAACCAACGGATACTCGGAATCAGCCTTTGATTGGATTAAAATAATAAATTTTCTGCTTATTACAAAATGGACTTTGGACAAGATTTTCAAACCTTTTATATTTGCTATTAAAAAACAAAAGTTCCAGATTTCAAAGTTCTAACATTTATTTTGTTAAAAATAAAATATTTCATACCTTAATTCTGAATTGTTCTCACTTCTGTCTAAACTTTAAACGATAAACTCCGACTTTTAACAGATTTTCTAAATTTGAAATTTTGAGATGCAGAGATTTCCAATCAATATTTTTGTTTGTAAGACAATCAGAGGAGATTTCGTCTGAGTTGTTCAATATTTTATGTACTTTTTTTGAATTCACGGCTAATGGCTTGGTCTGAATACAGTTAAGAGTATTTCCTTCTTCTAGAGATAAAACCCTTTAGTAATAACGTTTTGTTCTCTTAAAATTATATCTGTTTACCAAGTTCGAATATATATATCAGCAAATCAAAGAGAGAGAGAGACATATTTTATTTCCGAATAGACTTTTTTTCATTGATTTTTTTATATTTTATCAGAAATAGGCCGTAAAATATACTCATGAGCCTTAAAACAGATCCCTTTCTAAAGTACAATTTCTTAACAGATTGGCCATTTAATGAGGGGTATTTTTTGCCGTACATGAAAAAGAAGAGATTGAGACATAGAAAAAACATAATAATTTGTTTATTGACAATATCGTCATTTCAAATGACTGAATTCTAATCTGATGACAATAGTAGTGTATTAGTTCTATCATTTTTAAATCCTCTATTGCCTTGTTTACTACCAAGATTGTTATCACCAAGAAAGAAATGTAAATTTCTTAATTGTCTGTTTTTATTTTCATCCACCTGTTTATCAGAAGAAAGATATATTTCACGAAATATTCCATTTTTTCTCTTATTTTAATAACTCTAATACTTTAACACCTTAAAGTCTAATGGAACTTCTTTTTTAGTATTCATATTGTTATGCAAACCTATTTCGTACTAATCTATGGATATACTTATAATAATGACTTTATTTCAATAGTTATTATTTAGACTAATCAAACAATGCGTAATATTATAAATACCTTCGTTAAAGAAAGAAACACAGTTAAAGTGATTTCGATTCAAAATATAAATAGAAAAATTGTATGAATTATAATTGATGGAGTTTTTCTTTTTTGGATAGGAATCTGAACACAATATTATTTCCTTTAGTAAGATCAATCTGAATCCATATCGACACTTGTAGATATCAGTTGGAGACTGTGAATTCTCATGATAACATATCACCGAAATGCCTTTCTAAGAATATGGATATGTGAATCTCATCAAATTATATAAACATTTAATGCAACAAGTTTCAGCCAAATAGTTATTTGATAAACATTTTTTTTCTTTCTACTTCTTAGGCAATAGTTAATTTTTATTCGTTGTAGATACTAGTTTCTTTGACTTCTAAATCATCTTAAGGACCTTGATAGTTTACGTCCATGTAATTTTTGATTTAAAGAGCATAAGCTCATTATAAATATGTTTTATTTATCTCTATATTTATTAATAATAGAGATAAAGGTATGTGTATAGTTGTAATTGTGTTATACCTCACATGACCAATCAGAATTATGACAGCAAAAATATATGCTTTTAAAAGTAGAAAGTCCACATTAGGTTGACAAGCTAACCTGCAAGCTCGCAGTACAGGATTCTCAGTCAAGAAAGCAGGTTTGTACACGGTAGACTTGGGTTCACATTTGCCCTCGTGCCTCTGAGATTAGTTTTTAGTATGTAATATTTAATTTTTTAAAAAAAAATCTGAATTTAATTTAAAACCCACTTTATAACTTTCAAATGAAATATTATTTTAAAAATCTTGAAATTATGAGAGCTCTTGGAAGTCTAATAAGAAATAATATTTAGATCAAGAATAAGAAGAAACATTTTAGTGTGTACCAAACTGCATTATTAAATATATTTAATCTAGATCAAACACAATTTATTTTTCAGGCAAAAATTTTAGAAAAAAATTCGAAAAATTAAGTTTTTATATATAAGGAGTACAAAATTCGAAAAAAATTGAAAAATTAAGCTTTTATATATATGGTGTACAAATATAGATTAGGCTAAAATATTTTTATTCTAATATCCATTAAACACGTATATCCGCAAAGATACTATAGTTAATTGCCTTTCAACTAACATTATAGCAAAATTTTTAAAAGGTTATACTTCATCGGGAAAAATAAGGCAATAAAATTCTTTAATATATCATTTGGACAGAAGAGCCATGAGGAATTTTTCTAAGGAATCTTATTTATATATAAAAGTATATTCTCCGAATATCATGATATGTTAATAATTATTTACAAAGTTTAAAATCATTTGAGAAAATCAAAATCAAAAAATATAAATAAATACTCCTTCAAGCATCTAGAAGGATGGCAAGCGTTTAGGCTGAAACTCATGGAATCTTTCAACTGTAATCTATTTGAAATTTACAAACAAATTCATAAACAAATATTGATAAATGCTGAACTCAAGCATATCATTCGTTGTTTCGGTTAGCCAGTCCTTTCTGTTCATTTCGATTATGGATTCAATTGGAAACTACTCAAAAAGTATTTTAGGACGGAATTCTTTATTGTTAGCCTTCATTAAATAGCATCATTAATCAGTAAAAGCATGATTGATTCACATTATTCCGGAGAAACATTCATTTCTCAGTTTATTGAAATTCTCCACAGAGCAATCAGTCTTTAGTTAATCTATCTGGAGATTCATCAATACTTACACGAGTTTCTATAGGTCTTTAGTTGCACATCGAATTTTCGTGATGATGCACTCAATGTCGGTATCATTTAAGCAAATATAAGAATTTCAGATACTTCTTCTCAGAGCAAAGAAAATCTTTTTACCCTATAGAAATGGAGTTAAGAAATTTCAATTCATCACGTAAGATGATAGAAGTGAGATTCACTGGAATTGCTGATTTCTATTTAAAGTTTACAATAATTTAGAAGAATTTAAAGGCAAAATGACGCTCTCAAGAAATTATTCTAATTTATTTTTTGGGATTTTTAATAAAATATTACTGAGGGTCTTTATTTTTAATCTTCGATATATGATGTATAAGTAATATTTATTCTATAAATATTAAATATCAAGTGCTTAAATTTGACCCTAACCAGGCGCTTAATGTGACCACCATATTATTAAGAGTAATGTAGTAATGCGAACCAAATTTTGATGATATTCTCATTATCACAGAAATAAAGGCATAATTTAAATTGTATTTACATTATAAGCAGGAAACATTCTGATATCCTGCTCTTTACATTCGGATTAATTCTAGGATGTCACAACACAGGACAACATAACACAGCTCAAAACTAATACACGATACAACAATCAATTGTCGAAAACAGAGTTCATAACTAAACAGTAAACACATCATCCTGGCGACTCAAACAGACTACTCCTTCCTCGCCCACCGACTCTGTTCTTCGTAGCTAATCTTTCACTCAGCTCCGTTCGACTACCACGCCTTCTGGTGGTCAAAGGTAATAGATCCTTCATCGGAGGTTGCAAAGACGTCTTTGCCAACATCTCACGTTCTCACGTCTTTACACCCTTTTAATGGAATGGTCTTTTATTCACACAATTCATTCTCAGTTCGTAACTTCTGAGCTAATGATAGAAAGATCACTACTATTCCAAACCTCTGTGGTTATTCTATATAAGCTATATAACATCTCTCGGACTGCAGTGCACTTTTGGCCGAACGGATGTGTTACTCGGCTACTAACCATAAGATTGAGAATTCGGGCCTAGCGGAATCCGCTAATCACATCCCAAAAGGGTAACCCGGCGACCTACCTTGGATAAACGCGACCTTCTCACGTAGCTTCGTTCTACTGTCGTGGCGCCCTCTATCGGTGACTCAAAGAACTAGTAGCGCATTAAATACGACATATGTTAGAATCTTCACCAATACCTCACCTGGGTATCGCTCGTCTAATCCCCGACTCACTGGTGGGAGAGTATGTGGTGAGTACTATATAAGCCAGATAACATCCATCGGACTGAAGTGCACTTTTGGCCTAACTGGTATGTTACTCGGCCAGTAACCCTAAGATTGGGAATTCGGGCCTAGCGCAATCCGCTAATTGCATCCCACCACTTCCATCAATATTGTCTTGATTTCAAGAACTCGGCGGATACGACAGAATTATACGTGTCACCAGCAACCATGCATACGTAGAGTTTTCGGTCTACGAGGTTTGAACTCACAGTCCAAGAGATGGGCATCCAACACTCTACAAACCAGCCTGTCTCGGTCTGTTTAAAAATATTAAATAATAAATTTATTTCATCAAAAACTATTTTAAAATTATTTAATCAATTTAAATTATTTATTACATCTATTTGTTTATTGTTATGAAAGATATTAATTTAAAATTCAACCGACATTTTATTAGAATAACACAACTTGCTTTCACAACTAGTACTTGAATTTATATGTATTACATTTTCAATATTTTAGAATTCACAACAAATCCTTATCTTTCTTAGAATAAAATATTTGCAAATTAGTTTCAGCTGATTGCAAAGAAAACAGCTTCCGTGAAACAAAATGTACCGAAATAAATGTTTTATCCTTCTCTAGAAGAATTTCTCTCTTACATTCGTAACAGTTGAACCGATAATAAAAATTCCATATAGATTTCAACACATCGAAGTTAAATACATTTGAAATAACTTTCCCTTGTGCCAGCTGCGATCTATCTTTTTCGGAGTATCGTATAGAACAGAAAGCTGCATTAATCTTTCGGCTGATGGCATTTCTGCTACTTTCATCTCTTTCTGCTTTGCATTGTATATTTTTTTTGCTTTATTATAAATAAATCCTGCAATATTTTTATTAATTGAAAACCCTGAGCAAAAAAGGAAGCAACTTCTTATCTTTATTAAATGATAAAAGGAATTTCATCTTACATTTCTTAGAAGTTTGGACTTTCTTTTACCTCACTTAATTCATAAAATGTAAATTTGTGTCACTTTTCTTTCACGAATATGTAGTAAAGAAAAATCCTAACAATCGTCAAAAAATTCAAACTTGAGATTCTGACGAATCTTTACGTTTTAAACTTCTTTAAGTTTAAAAAAAAAGTTTTTTTTTTGAAAATATCCATCTGCTTGTTTGTCTCTCACAAAGATAACTCAAACACATTTTGAAATTTATATTTTTGCAACACACAGTTGTAAATTTATATATATAGTCTTTACACTAAATTTAAAGATTTTTACCAAATCTTGAGTAAATCAAGTTCATAGAAACTCCGTTTATCCGGATATTTGAATATAAGTTAACATGAAAATAACAAAACGAATTGAACTAGATAGATAAGGTAATTGTTACTGAGGGCAAACAATTTTCAAATCACATTCTTATTTAGAACCTCTATTATGATTTAAATGTAGCATATATGTGGTTTAGATATTGTTTTCAAGTGAATAAGTTAATGAGTACATTCTATTGTAAGTTAATTATTATTTTATAATTGGCTTGCTTTTTTGTTCTAGTGAAAAGTTTTCACAAAATAAAGCTCAGGGATAAAAATAATTCAAAAAGTAAACATATTCTTGAAATTATTTACATAAATTCATTTCAAATTTATTTCAACATAAGATTGTCCATGTAAAAAGAATAAATGTCTATGTCTAAACCACACAGATTCTAAAGATTTGGCATAACTTTGTTGATGAAGATTTCATAGGCTATTGGAATTGGCAATTGCAATATCTTCAATCGAAACGGCAACTTTGTTCGAACCACTGTAAAGTAAAAAATGAGTACATATTCAACGTTGAAGGTGATGACAAGATTATACCCTCTGACACGTTTGTCATTATTTTTTTAATTCCTAATATTAGCTCAAACTGAATCCTCAATTTTTTATTAATTAATAAAAAATTAACTTTCTCACAAAAAAAATCTTCGTTTCCCAGCCGCCAAATAAATATTGAATTCAGTTCGTTTTTTCCCTCACGCTAATGAGGTTAGGCTTAAAATATTTTCGGCCGATTATTTCAAACGATTCTGTTTATTTTCAGTTTAGCAGGCTTTTAGGGTGACTACAATAATCCAATAATTTAATTTGGGTATAATGCATTGAAAATATAATAATACATATATTCCAGTATCAGTCGCTTTCCTAAAAAGTCAGAGCTAGACATTCAAAGGGAAACTATCAGTTATTACGGCGTCGACAATTTTCGGTTTCTGGAATGATCTTGGACAGGGCATATTTATTTTAAAAGCATTCATCATGATTGAAATTCCATGTATCTGTCCATTTTAGTTTCTATGAATAAGCTAGATCAGGTTATCTCAAATTTTTTTACATTGAAACCCCCTTTTTAGACCAAGTATTTTGGCGATCCCCCCCCCAAAGTGTTAACTCTGTCTAAAGTTTAGACAGAGATTTTGAAAATTTTACACGTACTCGAGAGTTCGTAGGGTATGTGTCGGGTAATGGCGCCACATCCCTTGACACTTCCTCTTTCTCCTTACTAGTATCATCTCATCTCGAAACTTTGATTCAAAAGTTTACAGATTACATTCCAGTTAAGGATATGAGTGGGGTTGGGTAGATAGTCAATCCGTTCAGTGAGCAAACCGTAACAAAAGCTGAGCTGAGTGTCCGTCATCATAATAAATTGATAGAGATTTCAAGTGATCAGTCAGCTAAAGTAGCTTTAAAAAAGTTTTAATCGACAAATTTTGGATAGGTATTAAAAAGGAATGCCCAGAACTGTCCACAAAAGCCTTAAAAACTTTGATGCTATTTTTTACACATTACAACTGTGAACAAAGATTATCCATAATGATAAATTTAAAAACAAAATCAAGAAATCGTTTGACACTGGAAAATAACTTTTTTGTATGTTACAAAGTTCATTCCAGACATTAAAAAGCTGGATAATTCCAAACAAGCTCATGTATCCCATTAACTAAGAACACAAAACCCAACTTGTTTGTGTATTAAAAGCTTTATGTGTATTCTTTTTTTAATAAAAACTAAAGCAATAAATTAATTTTCTTTAAACTTTTCTTCCACATCTCGCGACCCCCCTAGGGTTCGCGACCGACCTTTTGAGAACCCCTAAGCTAGATAGTCAATAAGTTCTCTTCTATACTACTCTGTTACATTCAGTGGTGATGGCGTGGTGGGCTGTACACAAGAAAAAAGTCTAAAAGCTCTCTTTTCTCGTTTATGTCGTAGTAAAGACGAATATGGAACAACACGGCGATTATCTCTTTCGATACAAAATTTATCTTAGTTTAGTTTAATTCTATCAACGTCCCATTTCAAAGCAGCATTAGGGCTATTTTGGAACGGACCTTGTGCTTTTGGTCAGATGGCAAGTGCAATATCAGAGCTAATACTCCCCACACAAACTTCCGCCCCCACCAGCAGGCCAACGGCTTCACATTTCAACAGTTGGAAATTTACAATAAACTTCGTTCGGCCTTCTGTAACTCTATTGGACACTAATGCTCGAAAAAGACTTAGAAATTTTCTAGCCTGTCACACATATCAAAATTTGATTCTTCGTACCATGTTGGTGATTAGCGGATAGCGCTAGGCCCGAACTCCCAATCTTATGGCTAGTAGCCGAGAAACATATCCGTTGGGCCAAAAGTGCACTTCTGTCCGATGGATGTTATCTGGCTTATATAGAATTCACCACAACCACAAGACTCGTGACATCATATTTTCCATTTCAACTTCATGCAAATTCTTATTGGTGTAGGTGTAGAGTATTTCAGTACATATTAAGTAGTCATTTCGTTTAAACATTTTGTTATAAAGTCAGTTTTGTTTATTGGTGTACAGAATTTCTTCCGTTTGCCAATCTACTAAGTGTACGAAATGAACACCATGATAAAATACGCAGTTCAATTCCAATGAAATGTACAAAAAATTAAATTAAAACTAACTACGTAAAAGGAAACACTGAAATAGAATAGTAAAATAATTTCTAAAGTATGTGTTGTTTTTATCTCCAATAGATGGCGCTATTTTAAATGGAGCCATATGTTGAACTCCGATATCAATAACAGTAAAATAAAACAACTTGTTTTTACAAGTTACAAATGCGACATCCATGTATTAAGTATAAATAAACAGCCTCGCATTCGAAAACAACGTAGTCAATATTTTAAAACAAACTATTAAGAACTTTCGGTGATAACCAAATTTGAATAAATGGTCATTTACATTTTTATTTATATAAATGTTTTGACCATAAAATACATAGCTGAACATGAAAATAGATAGAAGTAAAAATACAATAACCGTGTTTGGAGTAGTGAAATTTAGGAGATATACGTATATAACCTTATCGAGTTGATAAAGCAATGATACAAATGCATTGGGCTTTCTCTCAATATAAATAGGCGATTCACAGATTTTTCACTATCGCTATTTATAGCCGTGAAGCGTTTCCTAAAATGAAATCTGTAAAGATACGCATATGTTTTCCCTAAAACCGAATGGATTTTAACGGAATTTACATCGTTTTTGAATTCAAAATTCATGTTTCTATTTTTCCACTATGTATCTTGCAATCCAAAAAAAGCAGGATAAACATGTTTGCTAGAAATGCAATGTAAAACAATTGTGTTGGCGAAAATGTATTTTCGATTTTTTTTCAAAAATAAGAACTCGATACGTTTTCCACTTTTTAAGGTACCCTTTATTTTTTTATTATTTTTTTTATTTATTTTCTGTTTAAAATAAATTTATATGATTACTTTATTTTTTTGCTACTTTTTATTTATTGTTTGATTAAAATGCTTTTATGACATCATTCTATTTTGCATTATTTTATATCGCACATAACAAGTAAATATTTTATGTTCGGATACTTCAGAAAAAAAAGAAGAAATTTGTGACTTTGATTTCCTACAAATTTTCACGAGACAAACATATATAATAATATTTTGGTTTTGAATTGTATCTGAAATTTAAATTTTGCTTGTCATTAGTAATCATTCTCTGGATTATAAAATCATATCATAATTGTATAACTGGGCCCTCATTTTTTTTTTCATTTCTTTAACTAAAGGTTACAAACAAATCAATTTAAATACTCATTTTAAATGTAGTTTTAATGTGTTTACACATTTTAATGTGTAATTTTCAAGTAAATCAAATATTCTCCTTTCTTCAAATAAATCGCCAGATTTCAATGCACATCGTTTCTTACTTTTATTTGCTTTTATCATAATAGATTATATCAAAGTATTATAACACGTTTTTCTGGATTTGAATTCAATAAAAATTAATAACAGCATGTAGTTTTTAGGCCTAAATTATTAAAAATTTATAAAAGTACTTAATGTTAGAATATTTTTAAAAGAAAAAAAATCAGAAGTTTCAAAGAGAGTTCGAGCATTTACACAAACTTAAATACACCCTATGTTAAAATAATCTGCATACTTAAGAAAGGTATAAGAATTTTAAAATTGTATCAGGAACTAGATTCACTAAAAAGCCAGAAAAGCTGGTATAACAGGTCGTATGCAAACAATGAAGGTGTTCAACCAAGCCGCATAACACAATGCGGTCGGCAGTGAATATATAAGACAAAAGGTGTCTGAGGAGGCTACTACACCGATTTTTGCTGTTATAATGGCTGGTTATCAAGTGTGATTTTTAACGGTGACTAATCGACGGCGCACAAATTTCTAAAGTAAAGATAAAATTTGTATTTTCGTCCCCAACAATTTCTAGAGTGTACCTCGAATATCAGGTTTCGAGTAAAATATCAAATCTCGGACAGCGGTGTGGCTTGAAAAAGGCCTTAATAGAACGGGATCATCGACCCCTGGAAATAATCGTTACACGAGATAGACATACAAATTTCCTCAAATTGTTGAGGATTTGGAATCAGGCCATCAACAAGTGTCACCGTACGCACTATGCAACGTATTCTAACTGATATGGGCTTTATCAACCTACAAACATCTCGTGTACCATTGGTGACTCGGCGACACAAAGCTCTCTACGTTCCCTTGGCTAACCAATGCTGCCATTGGGCTCTTAATGATTGGAAAACATTATCTGGTCTGAGGAGTCACGTTCCCAAGTGTATGGCTGTGAATGGCTGTGAATGGGTGTGAAGAAAACTCCATTAAACCATGGATCACTCATGCCTACAAGGAACTGTTCAAGCTGGTGGAGGCTCTGAGATGGTGTGTTGCGTGTGGTGCATTAGAGAGATATGGGATGCCTGATACACCTAGATACGAATCTGACAGCTGACTCGTACGTAAGCCTCTTGTCTGATCACCTGCACACTTTCATGTCTATTGGGCACTTTGATGGATTTGGGGAATTTAAGCAGAACATATGTGACACCCCAAACTTCCAGAATTGCTACACATTGACTCCAGGAACACTCTTCTGATTTTAAACACTTCCGCTGACCACCTAAATCTCCAGACATGAACATTATTGAGCATGTATGAGATTTTTTGAAACGTGCTGTTCAAAAAAGATTGCCCCCCCTCTTTTAATTTTACGGATTTATGGATAGCCCGTCAACTTTCATGGTACCAGTTGTCTCAAGCACTAGTTGAGACTCTAGATGAGTCCATGCCACGTCGTGTGGCGGCATTTATACGTGCTCGTGAGGTCCCCACATGATATTAAGCATTTATACCAGTTTTTTTTTTGGCTTGTATTTATGTGTAGTATGTGTATGTGTGTAGTCAGTGTATTTATAATAGACTATAAACTACTTTTATAATTATAATTTTCATTTATAAATGATTTCGAATTTTATTATTTTTGATTTCATTAGTGTTTTGTGTTTGTAAGATATGAAATTTTTTGTCTTCAGAAGAAAATTTTAAGATTAAATAAAAATAAAATAAAATGTTCCGTGTTTCTAAGGACTTTTCGAATCGTCCGCAAAAATATTTCCTGAATATTCTGCTGATTTTATAGATGCTAGCACTTTTTCCTTGACTTTCTCTTATATTTGGGCCTTGTATCTTGTGGTGATTTCGATATAAACCAGATAATATCCTTCAAGCTGAAGGGTCCCTTTTGCTCGATCGGTATGTTACTCGGCTACTAACCATAAGATTGGGAGTTCGGGCCCACCGCAATCAACACACTTCCCAACATGGTAACCCAGCGACCGACCTTGGAAAAACGCAACCTTCGCCCTTAGCTTCGTTCAATTGTCGTAGCGCCCTCTATCGGCGACTCAAAGACCTAGAAGAACATTAAATACGACAGTTGTTAACATCACCAAAAACAAAACCTCATATAGTTATCACTCGTCTAATCCACAGACTCACTGATGAGAGAGTATGTGGTGATTGCTATATAAGCCAGATAATATCCTTCGAGCTGAAGGGTCCTTTTTGCTCGATCGGTATGTTACTCGGCTACTAACCATAAGATTGGGAGTTAGGGCCTTCCGCAATAAACACACATCCCAACAATTTCATTCTTTTAGGTTTTTCTTACTTCTATGTAATGTCGCTAACTTACAAGAAGCTGTCCTTCTTCCACGTTGCACAGAGGACAGGCGTCAAATAGAAGTGAATACGTATGTCTTAACAGGATTCTCAGCGAAAAGGATATGAGTACTCCAGGACATGAGTTATAAACTTAAAACATAAATATATCATGCACAAATATTTACTTGATAAAATTCAATAAATTCGTTATGATGTGAAAAGTTTTATTACTTATCCCAATGCATTCGACAGCCTGCCTCCATTTAAAGTATCATGGTAAAAATTCAGTAGACTGATTTTCATATGATAATGTTGATGGTTTTAAAGAGAAAACGTTGCCTTAAAATAAAGTCAAAGAAATTTCAAATCAAATCATTATTTAATGAAATTGTAATGCTCCAAAATTTCAAAACCAACAATAGAAAGCACTCCATAATTTGGGAATTTTTGGAGCAATCGGTTTCGAGCCTTGAACAGTCTGGTTTTGAAGCCGGACTTATCTACCAACTCACTAGGACTCCCATTTATGATGTGAAAAGGAATATTTAAAAAATTTAGAGTAGTGAAAAAAATCAAAATTAATCATTTTAATTCATTCATTTTCATCAAATTTAAATTCATTATTTTTGATATGTTACTTAACCATATTAAAAGGGATATGCATTATTTTGTTAAATAGCAAAAAAAAAAATTGATATGCAGATGGAGGAGGTTGAATTTTAGAATTGCAATTTTTGCAATTATATTTTAGTAGTCTGTGGTAATATTAGAGCATAAAATATGGGAGAGTCTATTTTCTATATTTTTGTGATTATCATGATGTAATGTTAAAGGATATTATTACTCATTAAAGTGATGCATCCATGAATATTTTAAATTACACATAAGATAAAAGCATTTGAAAGATATTGAAAAGTAATAAAAACTTATCTGCAAGCCTACCGGTTTTCCTTTGCTTTTACTGATTACACATCAATGAATAAGAAATGTCCTTTTTTCTCTTTCTTCAATGGCAATAAGTTACTTTCCGAATTGAAAGAATCTTTTCTTTCTACAATGAAACTACTCAATATACCAACTTGCAGCCCGTATTCCAGATTTTTTTTTCATTGATTTTATGGAAAATGGGATGCATTGATTTCGAATATTCTATGAAGAATTCGCCGAATACGAGGATTTCTTAAACCGAAAAGGGCTTGAATTCGGAAATCCTTAAATGATTATTTGGCAGAATGTAAAAGAATTTGAATAGCTATTTATGAATATTCTTGCTCATTCTTCAAAAAATTGGTAAACTTTTTCAAAGTTTTTTCGTTTCCTAAATTGTTTTCTACTTCAATTCTGAACTAAGCTTAATATTTTAACTATTCTGTAAATAAAAATGATAACAATTTAAAACTAATGATTAATTCATTATTCAAAATTGCTGATGATTTTTGGCTGCTCAATGTTTTTTTAATTAAACATTATCATTATTTTAATTTCAAAAACATTCAATATCTTAGAATGTATTTTGAAGAAATGTGATATGAATATGAAATTTATTAATAATACTTTCATTTTGTTTCAATTACTATACATTCTCTGATTGTATGTGTGATGATGTGATGATTTTTTGATTAAATACCTACTATGACATTATAATTAAAATAAGCAGTTATATTACCCTAAAAACCATTTAACAGTTAGAATTTAAAAAATTTCAATTTATAGCAAAAAAAAAATATTTTAATGCCTTTTCCCTCAAAATACGTTTTTTTTATATCGCACGCACAATATTTTAATAGCTACTAAATAATTTCCAAAGCAATTTTTATTTAATATATCTTGTGATATGGTTTATAAGCACAAATTCAATTCTTGAAGATTTTCTAGTTCTAAAAATACATGGGGGGGGGGGTTAAAGCTGAAATTTTAACTCAATTTAACACTTTGATATATAAAATAGAAATTAAATTTAATATTAATAATTTGGTATATAGAATCAAAATTACATTTAAATATTAATAATTTGTTATTCAGATTCTTTAAATGACTATTTAGATTATTTTCATACCCAAAATGTAGTATCTAGCTATTTTAAGAGTATTTCTGTTTACAAGGTGCCTAAATCACTTTTTCTTTAAAAATTTACCCATATTTATGACTTTTTCAAATACGTTATAAGTTCCGCTAGTTTTGCAAGCCTTTCTCACCTCAATTAGCAACCCTTTTTGAGCAGGAAAGTGGAGGAGAAAGGGTTGAGTGAGGAGAAAAATCAACCAGAGAGTCGATGAGAGATGGATTGCAGAACGATAGAAGAATGTTGAGAGGGGAGTTCGAGGTTAAAAACATGGCATTCTGGAGCTGACAAAGCTAGAGATAGGAGGTCAGTCGGAATAGAGGACTGATAAGGCGAGAGAGTATAGAACAGTCTGAGTCTAAGACTGAGAAAACCGATAGATGATGGGATAGTGTGCTGTGCTTTTCGTATTTGGGTTTTATGTGTGTTCTGTGTTCCGTATCTATATGTTAATAAAAATTTGGGACAAGTGGATGTGATCACTGTCTTTGCCGCTCACATAAAAGAAAACCCGCATCTTTCATATATAGAAATCAATGGAGTATTTAAAAACATGTAAGCTATAATTGTAAAAGACAGACATTTTTCAAGTGATAAATTTGAGTTTTTAATATGTATCATTTTAAAGATATAAAACATGAAACTAGACAGTTTTCTTCCAATTTTCTTGTGGTTTAAGAGTAGTATGCAGTAATTTAAAAGAGCATCAATAAGATTTTGATATCTTTTATATTACTGACTGCAATAAATGAGTAAAATAGTAAAATTTCATCGAAATCTAAAAATATATATTCTGGCATATATATTCAACAAAAAAAGAGACTTGAAATGACCCAAATATAACTCTGAAATCAATGCTTTTCCATATAAGCTTTTATTTGAAGTTAAGTTTTTTATTAAAAAAATTTTTTTAATAATTGATACCTTTGTGAATATTTTATTCATCAATTTTTTTTTATCTTACATGTCTTATTTAATACAAAAATGAAAATAATAGAACTTTAAAAAGCGATTATTGATGGATACAAATGAATATTTAAGTGAATATTAAGCTATCGACTTTGAATATTTATTTCAAATTATTGGACATAATGGTGTTTGCTTATTTCTCATCCCAATTAATTAATTTCGGAATACGTAATTCACTCAGTTTTGGAATTTTCCATAAGGCTTATGACAAGAAAATGCAATGGCGTATCAGCACAAATTATTGCGACAAACAGTTATATTAAAGTTAAATTACATTTTTCTTGTTACGGTAAGAAGTTGTTAAATATTTCCATTAGCAATCTGAAAATATGTGGGTTTAATAGACAGAATTAACTTATGAAATCTGAATTAGTACGTGCTAAAAGTCTAGCATGGAGTACAATAAACTAGAGAATTAAATAATTTAGCTTTGCGATTAAAGATTTGATTAATCTCTTCAAATATTTGTCAGAATAATTTTTAGAATTTCACAAATCAGGAATCAAACTTCTATAAAATTAAAAAGAAAGGCTATGAACTTATATTCACACTTTATCTTCGTCTATATTTGGCATGATCTATATTGCCATTTTTATATAACCACCATAAAAATTTCTACTGCTTCATTCTTTTTTCATGTCAGAACATGATGTTATTTTTGAAATGAGGTTTTTGGCGTCAACAAAAATCCGTAAGTTAAAAATAATAAATTTATTATCTGCACGAGCATTTCAAAAAATCAGCTTTTAATAACACGTTGCCATAGCATTTACAAAAGCTCTGATTTTAAAAAAATAAGTTGATTACTACAGCAAATAAAACCTAGCAAAATGTCATTTTGAGCGCGTAATTGTATGAAATGAAAAAAATAGGAAATGTGACATTTTTTTTAATCTATAAATGCGAGACAAAGTTTTTTGGATCGTTGGGAATACTAAAGTGACTCCTTCATCGAAACAATTAAAATTAATAAAAATATAATTTAACTCACTCGAGCACGTGGTGATTGGCCGATTAAGAAATTATATTCTGACGCCATACATTGAAATATGCATAAAAGATTTAATTTTAATCTTTTTTTATTTTGAAATTATTTAAATAATTTTGATGTAAAAGTTAAAAAAAACTTGAAAAGAATTATTTAATAAAAAATTCAATGGAAATATTTATTGGAATCATTATGTGTAAATAAAAATCTTTACTTTTAGATATTTTTAGAAAGTCACGGATAAGGTTTCTTAAAGTTTATATGTTTATAATTATATATTCATTTAAATATATCAATAAACAACGTGTTAAAAACATTTTTTCCACTAATATAAATTATATCAATAAAATTATTATCTCTAATCTCTTAAATATACAATTTTATTTTTTTATTTACACGTTGAAAGGATTTTGGAATTATAAATTTAGATGACACGTAATCTATCTTCGTCCTTTAGCTTATTAAAAAAAATTATATAACTAATGAGAATTAAATATACAAAAGATTATTTTCGAGCTTATTTTCAAAATAATTTCTGATAGAAAATATTTCATATCTTTGAGAAAATAATATGTAAAGGAATAAATAGATTATAAAAGGAATGCAGTTCAATTAAGATATAAAATTTTGAAGATATTTTATGCCTCTTTCCCTGGGGCTAATGGACTAATTGAAATGCCAAGTATTAGTCGTCACTCAGGAACGGAGTATTATTTTTAGCAATTAGAAAATAATTTCTCAAAAGTCGACAGTAACTATCCAAGAATTAAATGAATTCAAATTTGCCTCTGAGCAATAACATCAATAAATCAAACGAAATAATTTAAAGTTATGGTCATAAGGATTAAAATGACACTCGCTAGTTTATGAAGCGATATAAATTCACTTAGTGTTGTAGTTTGGTTCTTTTTTATATAGTTAAATACAGAAGTGATAATAACTTGTCTATAAATAGTAATTTATAATTGGAATAAAATTAGTTTATCAAGTCTTATAAAG
Source organism: Argiope argentata (assembly GCA_026289955.1). Lineage (NCBI taxonomy): Eukaryota > Metazoa > Arthropoda > Arachnida > Araneae > Araneidae > Argiope > Argiope argentata. Next base: position 146,116 of record JAOUZG010020323.1, read on the forward strand.
AATCCAAGTGAAGAATTATTTTATAATATCCGAAAGCATTTAAAATCATTTCTGGTCATTAATCAATAAGATGAAAATTATATAAAGAACCATATATGAAATAGAAAATAGCATATATAATTATAGTTTTGTGTGTGTGTGTGTGTGTGTGTGTGTGTGTGTGTGTGTGTGTGTGT